>JAJONY010000177.1:0-91497 GCA_029582405.1 Solanum gandarillasii
CTCTTCTAAAGGACAATTTCTTCTAATTCTGACTCGTTTTGGATGATGTTTTATTCTGTGAACTGAAGTGCATTGTTGATTCTTCCTTTCCCTTTCTGGAATGTATTTGACTGATTATGGGTTTGCTGTTAATGTCTAATAATCATGGTTTGATGTCTTAGCTGCCGTTTTATTTTTAATCTGAAGATAAGAAAGATTGGCTAAGAGTTTGAACTTCCTTACTGTTGATTTGTCGTTATTGTATTTCAAGGAGGTTGGCAGAATAGACGTTTCATTTTGTTTGAAACATGTTTGATGTTTACTTGGTCTCAAGTATGAACGTTTTAGCCATACATACATGTTCTCTTTGTTTTGCTAATGTTTAGTCGTCTCCTTAGTCATTTTGATTTGACATAATCTTTGCGTATATGCTAAGCCTGATCTCGTGGAATCTATCTTTTCTTGGATAACTTGTGATGGGTGATGGTTGTGTTTCTCTCTTGTATCTTGGCTATCTGCTCTTTTAGATCGGAATAAGCAAAGGGATATGGGTCTGTCATTTTAAGGAGTAAAGAGGAGAATCAGTAGGTCTGTCTATCTTTCTTTGAAAGCAGTTATGTCCCTATTTGATGCTTCCTCATTTATTTGTTAACTTTAGAGGAGTCTTAATTTCCTTTATATATGGATTTCACATTAGTATTAGTCGTGTGCATCTTCATATCCTCTCTAGTAATTTACATGTCCATCTATGAAATCTATGAATAGGCTGGTGTCTAGTCTTCATCTTATTTGCCAGTCACTTGTATTCATTATATGTCCTGAATGGGTTTGTATTGCATCTTTTGAGTTGTAATCTGCATAGATGGTACTCTGTAATGGAAAATGAGCTTACTCTTCTCTTTACCGCTTATTCCTTTTACTTTAGCTAAGCGGCTACCGGAGTTCGTTGGGTGTTTTTTTTATTCGAATGAATAATCTTTTCAATACTCATAGTTGTTCAGCGCTTGATTTCATTATGTGTTGTTTATATTTATAACGGGGTAGTAAATGCATTTTCCATGGCAATGGCATTTGGTTATAGACTCCTAGCATTAAGGGACATGCTCTCTTCCGAATTTTAGTCACTTTCACCACCAATATTCACTAATTTGATGGCTGTTGTCTCACCTATTGCTTTTGTTGTTTTGTGCCTCCCTACTGCTTTGAAATTTAGCCTTGTTAAATCTAAGTTTGCATGAGTTCCAATCCCCCTTAAGTGTTATGTTGCAGTTCTTGTTGGCTACTGTCAATTGAACTCCGTTTTAAGTCAAGTTTAGATCAATCAATTTCGTGTGGTTGTTTCATTTATTTTATCATTGTTTGTAGATGCTAACTCTTACTTATTTGTTCTTTTCAGGTGAAACCTCCTCCGAATCCACATGGATTATATCTCTTCTCCTCGCATTTTCCTATTGGGCCATAAAGGCCCAAAACTCTTGTTCATCGAGTCGGCCAACATGAAATTGAAATACAGGTTTTCGGAGGTTAAACGAAGCTGGAATTCAACTTTCCAGAGTCCGAAATGCCCGAAAAAGGGCTGTATACACTGGTATACAGTTAGAAATACAATATACATGTTCAAAATACGGCGAAGCAGGGTGAAAAATATAGATACGTGAAATTCAAATCAAAATACAGATTCAGGAGTCGAAAAAATAAGTCATATACATGTTGTATAGATCAGATATACCCTTGGTATATATCTGTTCATGTGAAAGTGCAAAGAACCCCAAAAGTTCAAAAGAACGATCCAGCGACAGAACTTTGGCCGTTAAGTAGGCCCAAATTCATGTTTTAGGTATTTTTAATACTCTCCTTTTTCCTCTTATTTAGTTGTTATTGTGTTAACTAACATTTTATTTGGGTTATGGTTTGAATTAATTAATTTCCCAAAGATATTCATTTCTCCTTTTTATATTCAAAATTAAATATTTATATTTTATGCTTATCTTTATTTTGTTTATTGTCATGCCAACCTATAAATTTACCCCCCTTAAAAGATTTCCTTTAGTTATTCCCCTTAAAAATATTAATAATAATAATAAAAATAAGTCTTTTACTTAGTTATTATTTTCTCAAAATTAGTCAAAGTCATTTTAGTCAAATCGCCGGTCAACCCCAAGTCAGCGGACATTCTGAGGGCCTAACACTTTCTCGGAATGTACATTTGAACTCGAACCCTTTTATTATCAATTGATTTTATTTGTTTAAGTCTTTTGAAAACTTTGAGTTTTTTCTTGATTTTTATTAAAAATAATAATTAAATGGCGACTCTGTTTCTTTTGGAAAATCGATTTCTCTTCAAATATTAAATTTAGTCGATTTTTAGAAACAAGTCATTTTTTTATTAATATTTTTTTCGAGTAAGATAGAAATGACGACTCTGGTGGGGACTTAATTATATTCTAATCAAAAGATTTGACTATCTGACTAATTGCTATTATTCAATTGTTTATCTGTTTTAAACCTGTTTAAATTTTTTAACTGTCATTGCATTTCATGGCATATTCTATTGTATGTATAGTATATTAAAAACGGTTTCTACATAATAGCTGTCGGACTTTTTATACTCGACCGTTTTCCTGAATGATCGGTAATTTATTGGTACGCCATGCATCCAATGGTTGTCGTGAGTTCCAGCCTAAGTTGTCCGCTTGGTTTCCCGTTCTTTCAAAAGTCACACTTAGTCAACTAGCGTAGAGCGAAACCCAAATCCCGAATTAGAGTATTTTGAACTAAGCTTGACCCCACACCCAAGGCGTGTTGGGCCCATTAGAAGCCCACATTGTGTTTATTTGGCCCATTGACAATTAAAATACAATCATGCTTATGTGTTTAATTGAACGATGTATATGTCTTTTTTAAAAAAATTAATTATCCGTGGGGTGGGGGCACTTACCTTTGTATGTTTTTTTTTTCTTGTAGGATGAATCCAACACATGAGCCCTTGAGGACCTAAATGGTGAGATTACCCCATCCTTACCTCCAAGTTTGGTGGAAATTTATGAACGCGAAAGACAAGAAAAAAGTTCAAAAACACATAGGTCATCTCCAGTCATTAATGGAAATGGTGGCTTATCCAGATCTGATCGGGATAATGGTGAAATTTTTGGAGAGTGATAAAATGGCGTTCCGATTCGGGGAAGTAGAGTTGACTCCCACTATCGATGAAGTTCTTGCTAGTTATAAGAGTGTAGGTATGTGCAACAAGAGGAAACACCAACACGATACCAATCTTCTCTTTCCAAAGATATGAGATTTTATCGAAATTAAAGAAAATCTGTCACTTGTCAAATCTGGCCCATTGACAATTCCGGGTCAAATATTCCACTACGAAAGTTGTATTATCGATTTGGACGCGCAAGAGCTTATGACCAGTTCAAAGAAGAGTTTGTCTCGGAAGAAAAATGGAAGGAAACATGTCCCCTTGCTTTTTCAATATGCCTGCTTGGGACGATGGTATTTCCCCAAAGACCAAACTACACTATCCATCCAAGTTTAGTAATGGTCACTCACGCTATCTTTAATGGACTAGGCTACGGGTCTACAAGAAAGTACTATAATTTGGATCCTATGATCCTTGATGAAATTTACAGGGCATTGGATAGATGTAAAAGAGACACACGTTTCTTTCATGGGTGCAACCTAATAGTTCAATGGTGGATGAAGAGAAACTTGATCAAAGATCATAATCCGAAAGAACCAGATCCCTTGGAATGACCGAACAGACTCAAAAGTCACGATTGATGGGTGCAACGTAATCATTTCAGTATGATTGGAGGCCAAGAATTTTGGTACCCGAGACTTTAGGGTTTTAGAGAGGAAAATGTGCAGTAGTCGATCCAATGCTTGGGAGTAACAACGTGAATGGTGATCCGAAATGGAAAGGCCCCCTACTTGATATTTGTTGGATTAAGAGAAACTCGGCCATATGCTCCCTCTCGAGTACATAGACAACAAGGAGGGAAGCAAGAGCTTCCTCAAATCGAAAACATGACAAGATTTGTGACGGATCATGAAAATGGTGAACTCTCTTTTACTAAAAATATGCTTCAATTATTAAAACTCGAAGGGTATTGGGTGAGCCGGTGCCAAATAGGTTTCGTCCTGAATGTTCTAAGGATTACAAGGAATGGTTAAAGAAGAGTCTCGCCGGAACCATCATGCCCGGACCAAATGTTCCTCATATGAATTTTGATGTTGGGTCCAAGCATCAAATGACTTCATCGACTCCAAGAGAAGTATGAGAAAAATGAGTTGGATCATCAACGCCGACATTCAGAAGACGCCATGGTCATAGCTCAGTTGAAGCAAGAACTACGAAGGGCAAGGAAATGCATATCAGAATTATATGATAGCATGGAACGACAGATTCCGTCGGTCGAGAAGGGGCTCGGTTGGCAAGAGATCACATATGGGCGAACATATATGCCATGTGCGAAGAGGTCAACATTGCCAAGAGGACCAGACTCGGTAAAGGATCAGGACGGGCACGAAGTTTGTCATCATCCCCTGCGTGGGATTGCTTTATTTCTACTTTGTTTTGTAATTTACTTTCCGAACTCTTTTCCCTGATTTTGTGTTTGTCAAACATTTTTGAATGATATTAATGAAATATTTTGGGGATAATGAATTGGCTTAAAAAGACATATACATCCTTCAATTCGCTAGGCCTACCCTTGGCACAAAAAGGTCACTTGTATGCTTGGGATGCAATATTTGTCTACTTACGTGTGTGTTTTAAATATTTATGTGGTACGTTGCTTTGAATGAGGACTTTTTTATCCGATTCCTTGTCAAATTTTTTTTGAAAAAGTCCCTCCAATACCAAATACAAGACACTACCAAAATGTCCGACCAATGTTTCTGAGTCCTAAGTTTCTCAACCAAAAATAAAATCATACCACAAAATCCTAAGACATTACACTATCATCTCAGGAAAGGTAAAATTGCTGCTAAGATGGAAAAAGGCAAGAATGTCGAGGTGAAGACGATCGAGGAGAATTTAAGGATGAAACTATATCGATTCAAATGAGAGATTCGAGAGATGGAAGAAACAAGAATAGAATTAGAACTAGCCACCGCGGCTGCGCAAGCCAAAAGTGCAGCATTAGACACGGAGTTAGCGGCTAAGATGGCAAGATATGCTATCATCAACGATTAGATGGTTGCTATGAGGAAGGAACATGATGTATTCAATAATGATATAACCATAATGATTTAGAAGATATGCGGAAAATGCTCTTTCTTCAATCAAGAAGCCAATAGTGGTCCCGAAGACACTTACCCCGGAGCTACTGAAGAAGATACCGATGAGGAAATCATCTATATGCCTCCCTTGTTGGGACGTCTGAAAGGAGAAGACAAAAATACCACTCTCCCAGCTTATGAGAGGACACATAGCGTGGGGTTAAGAGATGTGTCGTATGCTCTCATTTACGAGCATCTTAAGGCTTCACGCATGTTGAAGCCTCTCGAAGGAACCATTTTTGGGTTTGCGCATGAAAGCTCTCAAATGATGTGTGCCTACTACCCTAACCAAAGAGGACACACTATAGAAGAATGTGTGGAGCTTAAGGCAGCAATCCGCTACCTGATCAACATTGGGAAGATCCCTTATATGTGAGGTGAGAACACCGTTCTTACCTGTGACCTACCAGAGCCCAGTATTTCGGTCACTTAGCACACTTTGTTTTATTGTCACTACTTCACGCCTTTTAAGAAAATGTTGTTGGATATATATGTTTGTTTGTTCACAAAGGGATCTTGTCCTCTATCTGAAATGACGACGAAGCAATCAATCCCATTGGGATTGAAATTTTAAAACCTCTTCCTTATCATGACACCATAGATCACAACATTGGAACGTGCCTCAGGTTTCGCTATGACGTGTAATCCCTCATCAACAATGGAAAGATTCAAGTTGAGTCTACCTGTCGTGATTAATGTAGCAGTCAGAAGATGAAGCTTTGATAAATGAACCATCTATCTTTTAGGAGCTTCATTGTATGTTTTTTTTACTTTCCTTGTTATCTTCAAAAGATGAATGGATGAAAATGAGAATTTCCTTTGGTGTTCGAACTACATAGGGCCTGAATTTTCCTATGGAGATACGTAGGCAGTCTTTCGAGGCCCAGTCCCTAACTTTTAAAAAATTTCTTTCCCCTTCATTCAATAAGGAAATATGGAGTTCACGTCAACAGATACCGAGAAATGCGGCAAGCATACCCAAGCTCGCTGTAGTTCAACCTTCCTGGGTCACTAGTCTTAAATTAAAATGAGCAAATTACTACTTATTTAAAAACTCACTCCCTGTTACATGTGGGTTGACATGTCCTCAAACGAAGTAACTTTTATGTGTTTATATGTCTTCTATGTGATATTTTGCATTATTTGTCCTGAATCAAAACTAACAGATTTTCCTTCGAATTGTTTTCTTCTACAGGTAGTTAGAACTGATCTGTGTTGATAAGCTGGTTGAAAACCCTTATTTTACAAAGTCAAAAGATCTGAAAGATTCCTTCCCCGATCAGAATTCTCGGAAGGGCAAGTCAACAATCGGTGAAAACAACGAAGAGATCGGTCCAACTGATGTTATTATGGCTCAGCCCGTTGTCGCTTATCAAAATGAACTAATTATGCAGTTGATGCAGCAGATCACCGAGAAGAGAGTCAAATTGCAAAGAAGGCAAGATCTACCTAATCGGGTTTTTGCTTTCAAAGCTCTAGCAGACAGAAGGCCTCCACTTCACTTTTCTCCTACAAACACGGAATAGGCTCAAAACCCACAGTTCGATCCTGCTCAGAATCCCTCAATCATCAACCTAACCACCCAAAATCCCCATTATGCATCCGCCTCTTACTAGACACCACCTCTTCCTCAAAGTACCAACCCCCTAAGAGCCACTTCCTCCTAAAAATGCCAGCCTCCAAGCTTGTTCGCCCCCTAAAAACTAAAACGTTAACCACCCGCACACTTCCTTCCACCATCAAAATTAGCATACTAGCCCCAAGACTTTCCCTCAAAACTATCAAGCCCCTCAAAATGACCAGAATTTATCCATTGCTCCACCCCTACCTCAAAAATTCACTTTCCAATCCCAGTCCACAATGAGCCTTACGTTAATGGTTTTGAGCTCGACCACTATGAGGAGCGAGAGAGAGAGTGGAGGTCAAAGGAAGAGGCCGCCAAGCTGGATATGAAGGAAGAGATCTGAAAGGCCATGAAAGAATTGTAGTGTATTCCTGAAGTCTCCATGAGGATTTATGTAATCATCTAAATTTGGACCTCCTGGAAGGGTTCAAGGTGCCAAAATTCGACGGTTTTGGAGGAATAGGGAACCCCTTAACGCACCTGAGGGCCTATAGTGACCAGCTCGTGGGAGTTCGAAGATATGAAGCTTTACTAATGCGGCTTTTTAGTCGAAGTCTTAGTGGAGAGGCTGTGGAATGGTTTACATCTCATGAAATAAGATAGTGGCCTAGCTGAAATGCTCTGGCTAAGATCTTTATCGACCGATTCGCCTACAATATGGAGATCGTTCCTGATCGTTATTCCTTGGAAAAAATGAAGCAGAAATAAAATGAAAGTTACAGAGAATTTGCATATAGATGGAGAAAGAAGGCACCTAGAGTTTTGTTTCCTATGTCTAAGAATGAAATTGACAAAGTATTTGTGCGGGTTCAAAAGACTAAATATTATGATAGAATTATGTAGCTCGTTGCAGCAAAGTTTGCTGAAATTGTCAAAGTAGGTGAGACTATCGAAGACGGATTAAGAACCTGGAAGATTACTTGTGTTGCTACCTCGCCCGAATCCTCGTGTTTGTTGAAGAGGAAAAGAGAAGATGTGTCTTCTATCTCTTATGAGAGGAAGAAGACCCCAGGGAAATCCTCATCATGCCAAGGTCGTTCTCAACCTTCACAGAGTTCGTACCCGACTTGTTATGCACAGTCTAATTACCAAAATACCCCTCCCCCAGTTATCAAAATACCCTTCCCCCCAGTTAACAAAATACACATCCCCCCAGTTATCAAAATACTCCCCCTCCTAGCTACAACACTCCCCCTCCATTTTACCAGACTCCATCTCATCACTACCGAAATATCGCCCCCAGCTGTGCCAACGTTCAGACAAATTACAAAAACGCCTCCCCCAGTGTACCAAACCCCTGCTCTACTTTACCAAAATGCCCACTCGAACTACCAAGCTCCACAACAAAATTACCTAACCAACTCATATTTCAGATATCAACCCCCCTTCCAAACGCTCCAAATTATCGTCAAACGCCTCCACTCAACAAGGCAATTACGATCCCCCCATCCAAGATTTGAGAAGAATCCCAATAGAATTTTCACTCAACACATTGAAAGCTGAACAAAGATGTTCGAACAATTAACTGTGGTGGGATATATTCATCCAGTGAGGCCCAAGCCGATCGACACTAGCTCAAGGTTTTACAAACTTGATGGGAGGTGCGCATATCACTCCAATGGTATTTGACATGGTACTGAAGACGGTATCAACCTAAAGCAAAATATCCAAGACCAGGAAAGGGCTGCAGCTTCATTGAGCATTAGAGAGAAGAAAGAGTTTGTGATTCTGACACCCTAGAAGGTTGTTGCCTTAGTGCCAAGAGAAACACTTGCCCGATTAGTGTATGTTATTGAAACGGTTGCTACCCAGGGTATGACCAGATCCTGTAGGTGCTAAACACCAGAGGAGATAGCCTAGGGAATGTAGGAAATATTTTATGCTGCTTATATCAAACATTTGAGAATATGAATAACATTATTTCATTCAATTCCCAACTAGGCAAACCCATAATGAACGCGCAACTATGTTCAAAGATGGAACGAATAAAAACCCCGACGAAGGACATTTTATTGTTTTCCATCAACTAAAGATACTTGGAGGACATTATCTACGTCATATTATCATTTATGATAATATTACTCCCAGAGAGTCGTTTATATCGTATTGTCAAATAAGATGATACCATTACTCTGAGGGTCATTTTTATTTGTATTGTCGATTAGGACGATACAGCCTCCCAGAAGATACCTAGAAGATCACCTATGTTGCTCGATGAAGCATTATCTAATTCGGTGTCAGGGAGGCATCAAGAAAGAAGTCATGCATAAGAAGAGAAAGAGGTCATGCATAGCAAGAGAAGGAGGTCATGCATAGCAAGAGGGGGAGGTAATGCATAGCAAGAGAAAGAGGTCATGCATAGCAATAGAAGAAGGTCATGCATAGCAAGAGAATGTGGTCATACATTGCAAGAGAAAGAGGTCATGCATAGCAAGAGAAAGAGTTCATGCATAGCAAGATGAAGTTGTCATGCATTGTAAGAGAAAAGAGTCATGCATAACAAGAGAAAGAGGTCATGCATAGCAAGAGAAAAAGTCATGCATCGCGGGAGAAGGAAGTCATGCATCACAAAAGAAAGATGCATGTATAGCAAGAGGAAAAGTCATATATCGCGAGAGAAGGATTCATGCATAGCAAGAGAAAGAGTCATGCATTGCGGGAGAAGGAAGGCATGCATCATAAGAAAAATATTCATGTATAGCAAGAGAAAAAGTCATACATTGTAGAAGAAGGATTCATGCATTGCAAGAGAAGGAGTCATGCATTGCAAGAGAAGAGAGTCATGCATCGCAAGATAAAGGAGTCATGCATCCCAAGAGACAGGGTTATGCATTGCAAGAGAAAGATTTACCAACCACAAGAAGATCAACAATGACTGCATCATTTTTCATTGCAAGAACGATATTAAGAGAACTGTCAACATATTACATCAGCCTATTTTATTACTTTGACATCAAAGAAAGAGTGCATTGAAAATTATATTGCAAATATGAGACACAAGCTTTATTTGCTTTACGTCAAACCCGATGGAGTTCACGTCCAATGTTCAAGAAAGGCAATTAAGTGTCACCACGGTAAAGGGCACTGTCTCCCATTTGAATTGCATTTTTTATGCTAATGATTTTTATCTCAGTCTTTGTCGAGAGCATCTGATGAAGGAGTGAGCCATTTAATACTTGAGCAAGAAATTAACTCCATATGACGTTCGTTACAGTATTTTGGAGAGAACCTGTTATGCTTTGACTTGGATTGCTCAGAAGTGGAGACACTATTTGTCTTCTTATACCACATACCATATTTCCAGGATGGACCCGTTGAAGTATGTTTTTCAGAAGGCAATGCCGATCGGGAAGTTGTCTAAATGGAAAATGCTCTTGAGTGAGTTTGACATTGTGTATGTGACCCAGAAGGCGATAAAAGCACAAGCCTTGGTTGATCATCTTGCAGAGAATCCGGTTGATGAAGAGTATGAACCTCTCAAGACTTAACTTCCCGATGAAGACGTTGCATTTGTAGGTGAAGATATTTCTGAAGCATACCTTAGTTGGAGAGTATTCTTCGATGGAGCGGCAAACCACCTAGGGAAAGGTATCAGAGCGGTCTTAGTATCGGAATCCCGTCAGCACTATCCTATGGCGGCTAAATTCCAATTTGATTGCACAAACAACATGGTTGAGTATGAAGATTGTATCCGACGTCTGATGATGGCAATTGATATGAACATTCATGAGCTGTTGGTTTTCTGACATTCAAATTTGTTAATTCACCAGGTTCAAGGAGAATGGGCCGTGAAGAACCCAAAGATCACACCATATTAGTAATATATACAGAAGTTGAGCAGGAGATTTCATAAGATTGAATTCAGGCATACCTCCAAGACTCAAAATGAGTTGACCGATTCCCTTGCCACCATCACAGCAATGATTAAACATCCAGATACAAGTGATATCGTATTGTCAAATGAGATGATACCATTACTCTGAGGGTTATTTTTATTTGTATTGTCGATTAGGACGATACCGCCACCGAGAAGATACCTAGAAGATCACCTATGTTTTGAAAACCTTGAGTTTTTTCTTGATTTTTACAAAAAAATAGTAATTAAATGGCGACTCTGTTTCTTTTGGAAAATCGATTTCTCTTCAAATATTAAGTTTGGTCGATTTTTCGAAACAATTCATTTTTATTATTATTATTTTTTTCAAGTAAAATAGAAATGTCGACTCTGGTGGGGACTTAATTATGTTCTAATCTAAAGATTTGACTATTTGACTAATTGCTATTATTGAATTGTTCATCTATGTTAAATGTGTTTAAATTTTTCAACTGTCATTGTATTTCATGGCATACTCTACTGTATGTATAGTATATTAAGAACGATTTCTGCATAATCGCAGTCAAACTTTTATACTCGATCCTTTTCCAGAATGATCAGTAATTTATTGGTACGTCGTGTGTCCAATGGTTGTCGTGAGTTCCAACCTAAGTTGTCCGCTTGGTTTCCTGGTCTTTCAAAAGTCACTCTTAGTCAACTAGCGTAGAGTGAAGCCCAAATCCTGAATTAGAGCATTTTGAACTAAGTTTGACCAAACACCCAAATCGTGTTAGGCCCATTAGAAGCCCTTTTTGTGTCTATTAGGCCCATTGACAATTAACAGACAATCATGCTTATGTGTTTAATTGAATGATGTGTATGTATTTTTTAAACAAATCAGTTATCCGTGGGGTAGGGGTACTTACCTTTGTCTGTTTTTTTTTCTTGTAGGATGAATCCAACACATGAGCCCTTGAGCACCTGAATGGTGACAATACCCCATCCTTACCTCCATGTTTGGTGGAAATTTATGAATGCGAAAGACAAGAAGAAAGTTTAAAAACACATAGGTCATCTCCTGTCTTTAATGGAAATGGTGGCTTATCCAGATCTAATCGGGAAAATGGTGAAATTTTTGGACTGTGATAAAATGACGTTCCGATTCGGGGAACTAGAGTTCACTCCGACTATCGATGAAGTTCTTGCTAGTTGTAAGAGAGTAGGTATGTGCAAGAAGAGGAAACACCAACACGATACCAATCTTCTCTTTCAAAAAAAATGAGATTTTACCCAAATTAAAGAAAATCTGTCACTTGTCAAATCTGGCCCATTGACAATTTCGGGTCAAATATTCCACTACGAAAGTTGTATTATCGATTTAGACGCGTAAAAGCTTACGAACAGTTCAAAGAAGAGTTTGTCTCAGAAGAAAAATGGAAGGAAACAGGTTCCCTTACTTTTTCAATATGCCCCCTTGGGACAATGGTATTTCCCCAAGGATGAAACTATACTATCCATCCAAGTGTAGTAATGGTCGCTCACGCTATCTTTAATTGAGTAGGATATGGGTCTACAAGAAAGTACTACAATTTGGCTCCTATGATCCCTGATGACATTTACAGGGCATTGGATAGATGTAAAAGCGGCACACGTTTCTTTCAAGGGTGCAACCTAATAGTTCAATGGTGGATGAAGAGACACTTGATCAAAGATCATAATCCGAAAGAACCAGATCCCTTGGAATTACCAAACAGACTCAAAAGTCACGATTGATGGGTGCAACGTAATCATTTCAACAGGATTAGAGGCCAAGAAATTTGGTATCCGATACTTCATGGTTTGATAGAGGAAAATGTGCAGTAGTCGATCCAATTCTTGGTAGTAACAAAACAAATGGTGATCTGAAGTGGAAGGGCCCCTTACTTGATATTTGCTGGGTTAAGAGGAACTCGGCCATATGCTCTTTCTCGAGTACTTAGACAACAAGGAGGGAAGTATGAGCTTCCTCAAATCGAAGACATGTCAAGTTTTGTGACGGATCATAAAAATGGCGAAGTCGCTTTTACTAAAAATATGCTTCAATTATGGAAACTCGAAGGGTATTGAGTGAGCCGGTGCCAAATAGTTTTCGTCCTGAATGTTCTAAGGATAACAAGGAATGGTTAAGGAAGAGTCTCGCTAAAACCATCAAGCCCGGCCCAAGCGTTCCTCAAATGAATGAAGATGTTGGGGCCAAACATCAAATCTGACTTCCTCGACCCTAAGAGAAGTATGATAAAAATGAGTTGGATCATCAGCGCCGACATTCAGAAGACGCCAGGGTCATAGCTCAATTGAAGCAAGAGCTACGAATGGCAAGACAATGCATATCAGAATTATATAATAGCATGGAACAACATATTTCGTCGGTCGAGAAGGGCCTCGGTTGGTAGGAGATAACATATGGGTGAACATATATGCTATGTGGGAAGAGGTCAACATTGCCAAGAGGACCAGACTTGGTGAAGGATCAGGACGGCAATGAAGTTTGCCATCATCCCCTACGTGGTATTGCTTTATTTGTACTTTGTTTTGTAATTTACTTTTCGAACTCTTTTCCCTGATTTTATGTTTGTCAAACATTTTTGAATAATATTAATGAAATATTTTAGGGATAATGAATTGGCTTAAAAACACATATACATCCTTCAATTCTCTAGGTTTACCCTTGGCATAAAAAGGTCACTTGTATGTTTGGGATGCAATATTTGTTCACTTACGTGTGTGTTTTAACTATTTATGTGGTACGTTGGTTTGAATGAAGATATTTTTAGCCCACTCCTTGTCAAAAAATTTCTGAAAAAATCCCTCCAAGACCAAATAAAAGTCACTACCAAAATGCCTGACCAAAGTTTCTGAATCTTGAGTTTCTCAACCAAAATAAAATCCTACCACCAAATCCAAAAACATTACTCTATCATCTCAGGAAAGGTAAAAATGCTGCTAGGATGGAAAAAGGCAAGAATGTCAAGGTGAAGACGATCGAGGAGAATTTAAGAATGAAACTACATCGATTCAAGTGAGAGATTCGAGAGATGGGAGAAAGAAGAATAGAAGTAGAACTAGCCACCGAGGCTGCGCATGCCAAAAGTGCAGCACTAGACAGGGAGTTAGCGGCTAAGATGGAAAAATATGCTATCATCAACGAGGAGACGGTTGCTATGCGGAAGGTACATGATGTATTCACCAATGATATAACCATGAGGCTTTAAAAGATACGCGGAAAATGCTCTTTCTTCAATCAAGAAGCCAATAGTAGTCCCGAAGACACTTACCCTGGAGCTACTGAAGAAGATACCGATGAGGAAATCATCTATATGCCTCCCTTCTTGGGACGTCTGAAAGGAGGAGACAAAACTATCACTCTCCCAGCTTATGAGCCGACACATAGCGTGGGTTTAAGAATCGTATCATGTGCTCTCATTTACGAGCACCTTAAGGCTTCATGCATGCTGAAACCTCTCGAAGAAACCACTTTTGGGTTTGGGCATGAAAGCTCTCAAATGACGTATGTCTGCCACCCAAACCAAAGAGAATGCACTATAGAAGAATGTGTGGACCTTAAGGCAGCAATCCGCTACCTGATCAACATTGGGAAGATCCCGTATATGTGAGGTGAGAACACCATCCTTACCTATGACCAACCAAAGCCCAGTAAGTCAGTCACTTAGCATACTTTGCTTTATTGTCACTACTTAACTCCTTTTAAGAAAATATTGTTGGATATCTACAGTCTGTTGTTTCAAAAAGGGATCTTGGCCTCTATCAGAAATGATGACGAAGCAATCGATCCCGTTGGGATTGAAATTTGGAAACCCCTTCCTTATCATGACGCCATAGATCACAACATTGGAAGGTGCCTCAGGTTTCACTATGACGTGAAATCCCTCGTCAACATGGGAAAGATTCAAGTTGAATCTACCCCTGTGATTAATGCAACAGTCAAATGAAGAAGCTTTGATAAAGGCACCATCTATCTTTTAGGAGCTTTATTATATGATTTTTTCTACTTACCCTGTAATCTTCAAAAAATGAGTGTATGAAAATGAGAATTTCCTTTTGTGTTCGAACTACGTAGGGCCTGAATTCTCCTTTGGAGATACGTAGGCAACCTTTTGAGGCCCGGCCCCTATCTTTTAAAAACATCTTTTCCCCTTCATTCTACAAGGAAATGTAGAGTTCATGTCAACAGATACCGAGAAATGCGGCAAGCAGACCTTAGCTCAACGCAGTTCAACCTTCCTGAGTCAGTAGTCATGAATTAAAATGTGCAAATTCCTACTTACTTAAAGAATCACTCCCTGTTACTCGTGGGTAGACATGTCCTCAAATGAAGCAACATTTATGTGTTATTTTGCATTATTAGTCCTGAATCAAAACTAACAGATTTTCCTTTGAGTTGTTTTTTTCAACAGGTAGCTAGAACTGATCTGTGTTGATAAGTTGGCTGAACACCCTTATTTTACAAAGTCAAAAGATCCCAAAGATTCCTTCCCCTGTCAGAATTCTCGGAAGGGCAAGTCAACAATGTGTGATAACAATGAAGAGATCGGTCTAACTGATGTTGTTACGGCTCAATCTATTGTCGCTGATCAAAATTAATTAATTATGCAGTTGATGCAGTAGATCACCGAGATGAGGGTCGAAATGCAGAGAAGGTAAGATCTACCTAATCTAGGTTTTGCTTTCAATGCTCCAGCAGACAGAAGGCCTCCACTTCACTTTTCTCCTTAAAAAACGTAATAGTCTCAAAACCCACACTTCGATCCGTCTCAGAATCCCTCAATCATCTTTGTAACCACACAAAATCCCCATTATGCATCCGGCTCTTACCAGACACCACCTCTTCCTCACAAAGTACCAACCCCCAAGCGCCACTTCCTCCTCAAAATTCCAGCCTCCAAGTTTGTTTGCCCCTTAAAAACCGAAACGTTTCCACCCGCACACTTCCCTCCACTACCAAAATCAGCATACTTTCCCCCAGACTTTCCCTCAAAACTATCAAGCCCCTCAAAATGCCCATAGTCCATCCATTGCTCCACCCTTACCTCAAAAATCCACCTTCCAAATCCCAGTCCCCATTGAGCCTTACGTCAATGGTTCTGAGCTCGACCACTATGAGGAGCGAAAGAGAGAATGGAGGTCAAAGGAAGAGGCGGCCAAGCTGGATATGAAGAAAGATATCTGAAAGGCCATGAAAGAGTTATAATATATTCTTGAAGTCTCCAGTTTGAGTTATGAGGATATATGCATTCATCTGAATTTTGACCTCCTGGAAAGGTTCAAGGTGCCAAAATTCAACATTTTCAAAGTAATAGGGAACCCCTTAGCGCACCTGAGGGCCTCTTGTGACCACCTCGTGGGAGTTGGAAGAGATGAAGCTTTACTAATACGGCATTTTAGTCGAAGTCTAGTGGAGAGGCTTTGGAATGGTTAACATCTTATGAAACAAGACAGTGGCCTAGATGGAATCCTCTGGCTAAGGACCTTATTGATCGATTCTCCTACAATATGGAGATCGTTCCTGCTCGTTATTCCTTAGAAAAAATGAAGAAGAAATCAAATGAAACTTACAGAGAATTTGCATATAGATGGAGAAAGGAGGCACCTAGAATTAAGTTTCCTATGTCTAAGAATGAAATTGACAAAGTATTTGTGCGGGTTCAAAGGCCTGAATATTATGATAGAATTATGTTGCTCGTTGCAGCAAATTTGCTGAGATAGTCAAAGTAGGTGAGACTATCGAAGACAGATTAAGAACCTGGAAGATTGCTCGTGTTGCTGCCTCGCCCGGATCCTCGATTTTGTTGAAGAAGAAAAGAGAAGATGTGCAACTTAAAGTGCACGAGAAGAACAATCCTACTATGGACCTCGAAGTAGAGGCAATTGTGTTTCCTCGTAAGATTTGGAGGCATTATTTGTGTGGTGTTCATGTAGATGTTTTTACCAACCACAAGAGTTTTCAATATCTGTTCAATCAGAAAGACATAAATCTTCACCAAACAAGGTGTCTTGAATTACTAAATGATTATGACATGAGTGTTCTCTAACACCCCGATAAAAAAAATGTGGTGCCAAAATCTCTTAGTAGGTTTTTAATGGGTAGTGTTGCTCATATTGAGGATGATAAGAAGGAGTTCGTTCGAGATGTTCATAGATCGGCCTGATTCGGTGTTAGGTTAGTTGACTCTACCAAAGGTGGTGTTATGGTTTAGAATCATCTTTTGTGGCAGATGTAAATGCAAAGAAAGGTCTTGATCCAACTTTGGTTGAATTGAAGAAAATGGCTTAAAAAGTCCATAAAGGGTTTTTGTTGATGGCTTTAGAGAACATATCTTATCAGAAACTCATAGTTCTTGATATTCCATTCAACCCAGAGCCACCAAGATGTACTGTCAATTATGGGGGATCTATTGGTGGAATGGGATGAAGAAAGATATTGTGAATTTTGTGGCCAAGTATCCTAATTGTCAACAAGTGAAGGTTTTCCAAGTGTCCGAATTGTCAACAAATGAAGGTTAAACATCAAAAGTTGGGAGGTTTATCTCAAGATTTAGCATTCCTATTTTGAAGTGGGAAGATTTGACCATGGAATTCATTGTTTCTTTACCATGCATCCGGCGGACACATTATTCGATTTGGGTTATTAGAGATTGAATGACGTAATCGACTCATTTCATTCGCGTCAAGGTGACTTATTCGGTGGAGGACTATGCTAAGTTGTATTTGAGGGAAATGGTTAGGTTGCATGGAGTTCTCCTATCCATTATCTCTGATAGTTGTACCCAATTCACTTCTTCGTTTTAGAAATCATTCCAAATGGATCTTGGTACTCGTGTGAAGCTTAGTACGACCTTTAATCCCCCAACTGATAGGAAACTGTAGCGTACTATCCAAACTGTGGAAGATAATTTTATAGTATGTGTAATTGACGTCAAGGGTAATTTGGATTATCACTTGCCTTTGATTGAATTTGCATACAATAATAGCTATTACTCAAGTATTAGTATGGCTCCATTTGAGGCTCTTTACTGTAGGAGGTATAGATCTCTTATAGGTTGGTTTCAACTAGGTGAAGTTGCTCTGATAGGTCCCGACCTTGTACATGAGGCTATGGAGAAAGTTTGACTTATTAAAGAAAGGTTGAAGACGGCTCAAACTCAACAAAAGTGTTGTGCCGATGTTTATAGAACGGATCTTGAGTTAGACGTAAATGATTGGGTCTACTTGAAAAATTTATCTATGAAGGGTGTAATTAGATTTGAGAAGAAAGGGAAACCTAGTCCCCGCTATGTGGGTCAATATTAGATTTTGATGTGAATTGGAAAGGCCGCTTATGATATTGATTATCCAAATGATTGGCATCAGTACATCCATGTAATACCCCATAACTTAAAATACATTTATGACTCGTAAACACCAATGCAGAGGTGTGATATCAGGTGAAGTAAATTAGCGAAAATGGTTAAGGATACAATGTAACCCTTATATTTAGTCATTGGAAGGGTTAAACAAAAGTTTTAGGTCAAAGAGATCATTAAAAAAATCAAGTTTAAAGGTTCATTGTAAAGGAATACAAAAAATGGTTTCATTTATCAGCTGACTTTGAACAACCATATCCCCTAATATATAATGTGTTAGAGGACCTACAACATATCAGATTAAAGTTTTTTTAATCTAGTTTCCAGCAAAACAAACCGCTCGTTAAAATGACATTAGAGTAAAAAGTTATGTTCATTCTACAACAGACGAGCGCACTACCAAATCACCGGGGACATGTTGCACTATAGATAAAGTCGGCCAAACTGGTTGTTTTCACATTTGAAGTTTGGGATGTCCTTTCCCATATACTCAAGAACGTATAAGGACTGGTTTCAAGTTATTTCTTGAAGTTTTTCTCATCTCCAATCCTCCAAATCTTAAGGTAAATTAGTTTCTTCAAGAATCATGTGTCTTCCTCTCCATAGACCTATCGATATACTTAGATAAATGTTTTCTTGAAGGAGAAAGTATTGTTCTTGAAGAATAGAAAGAGAAGGGGTTGCTTTTCTTTGATATATTGATATGACTCTTTCTATCTACATAAATAGTCTTCTAAAGGATACCTTAAGTATAATTTACAGGTAGGACACACAGGACGGTGATTGGAAGCCATGAGTCCTTGTTTTACCCAATCTAGTTGATGGTTTTTGTGAGGAGGGAATTTGTAGAAGGTTGTGTTTGCTATTTTTTTTACCAAACTAGGGGTGAATTGTATTGTATTGGGGAAGTAAGCTGGTTACGATAAAATGGAAAGCTAGTTATTGAAAACACAACTCTTATAGTTCTTGAAAGTTTGTCGCTCACCGAGTGTTTGATGAAATGCCTAAGTTTTTAAGAATATGTTGTAGCAGGTTATATAAGCTCCTATTATTTTAATTGATGGCATTAGTTCTCTACCAACTTAAACTATGAGCTTATAAAGTAATGTGATGTTGTTGACAAAGCACTTGTGGGTTGGTATTCGGAGACAATGAGTTTTACTTTTTATATTTATTCTGGATGATTGATGGGGCTGGTACTTTATGGTTAAAGGATTGAGGGTTAATAATGAACAGGTAAATAAGTCATGAGCCACTTGGAAATTCGAGAAAGAGAAAGGTGTGGTGATACACTATTCATCTATAGTAATTGTTGAGATTGTCGCTCTTGAACTATTATTATGTTTCGGCATTGTTGTGCTTCTTGATTAGTTTCTTATAGTTGCCTTTTAAGGTGTTATGTTATAGATACGTTTATTGGCAAAGAAGTTTGACCACGTATGATACTAAGTCCCTAAGTAAGGTATGTAAAGCTAAAACCTCTTTCGCCATTAAGGCACGAACTAAAGTCACCTGTTTTTCCGATAAATGTATTCAAAGATTATATGATACTTGAAAGAAAGTTATCCTATTTTATAAACCCTCTCATGTTTGAGTCCTAGACCTATAGAGTAATAATACACTTTTCTGGTCAAGAAAGACATATGTTTCACACAACTATATGTCATAACTATATGTGTTTTCAGTTGAAACTATTAAAAGTTAGCGGGTGTACATGTTCCATAAATTTAAAAGAAGTAGTTGGCCACAGAATGTTCGTAAGTGTATAGGTCACAAGCTATATGATTCTCAATATAAAGAAAGTAATCACAAATTATATCACGAGCTATACTATTTATCAATTTAATATTATAACTCTTCACATGCTATTGAGATTATAGACTACTCTGCAACGTGGAATTGGTATATTTAAGACTACTACATGCGACCCTATTATGTGCACAAAATTCAGTTAGAGTCAGCTGGAATTTCCCATCGTGGATTTACCTGATGATAGAGGCGTGTGGGCAGACAATACATGAGCCATGGGGCCATACCTTGATACACCTCGTTACCCAGACTATGAGATTTCACCTGTGGTCATGACATTGGGCTACAAATGCCATACATGGTTCATTAATTGCCACCAACAGTAGGCCATCATGTTTTTCCATGAAAGTTAGTTTTAAAAGGATTAAAGAAGCTATATAATGAACTAAGGATATCGCTTAGAAAAATATGGGAATTATATATATATATGCAAGAGAATAATCCAGGAAATGTTAGATGAGGACCCTTGAGGTTGGTGACAATTCCAATTTTGGATTATGTCTCCTACATACATATTCTCAGATTTTCCTATCTTGATATTTGATTTACTTTAGCACTCTTACATTTCAACTTGTTATTCAGTCTACATTATGATGAGTCATGAAATTCTACTCATTCGGGGCATATTATCCAATGATTTAGTGTCCTCAATGTCTATTTTGTGCTCATAACTAATCTTAATATGTTGAAATGCATCAATGAATATCTAAGACTGAAGAAAGGATAATACGATGTGAAAAGGAGCGAAAAAGTTGGAAAAACTGAAGAAAAGAGAAGCTAGAGCTTGCAAAAGCCACTCGGCGACTCACCGAGTGAGCCTCCAGCTCGCCCAAAATTCTAGCAAAGTAGCCCATGGACCAAAACAACTTGGTGAGCAAAAAGGTTATTCGGCAACAAGCTGAATGGAACAGCGGCAACAATTAAGCTCGCTAAATGTTCCGGAACAATTTAATGGAAGAATCAAGCTAAAAGGCAAGAAGAAGAGCAACTTGGTTGGAAAACCTTTGTTTGAACCTTGGTTGAACCTATCCATCGGACCTATCCTTGGAGAAATTCCCATCACTGATTCTATCTCTTTTCACCTCTATATTCTTTTCTTGGAGTTTCTTATCCTCCATTTGTTGGGCAAACACCATAAGACGTGACATATCCATATTATCTTGACGCATTGTCGAATGATATTCTTTTATTACCAATCCGGACACACTCGTCAAATATCTACTCATTATATCCCTTGGATCTTCCACCAAAGCAGGAGCATACTTGGACAATTGAGTAAACTTTAGAGAATACTATTGAACACTCATACCTCCTTTACGAAGGTTAATGAATTCTTCCACCTCAATTTCGCTCAACTCTCGAGGAAAGAACATATCAAGGAATTCTGATTAAAACATTTCCCAATCTATAGGACCTGCTCCTACCGGCCTATTGTTCTTTTATTAAGTATACCATACTTGAGCAACACTCTTTAATTGGCAAGCGGCTAACTCCACTTTCTCTATTGAAGTAACTCCCATGATATCAAGTATTTTATAAACCTCTTCCCCAAATTCTTGAGGATCCTCTCCCACTTTGGAACCATGAAACTCGGGAGAGTTCATTCTTGCAAAGTCCCTAACCTTTGAAGCAGCGGAATTCACATGAGTCACAACATCTCTATTGGCCTGAGCCATCATTGCTTGGGCTTGAGTAGTCAAAGCTTGAGCTTGAGTTGTCATAGCTTGGGCCAACATTTGAAAGGCCGACCTCACCTCCATATTTGACATAGCGAAAGGATTAATTGGAGCTTAATTAGCTTGAGGAGGGGCTTCTTCATTCACACTATCACCCTCCATTCTTCTAGTGTTAGCCGTTCATATATTCATTTCCTGAAGACGCAAGAGAAGGATTAGGAGAGGGACTATATAGAGTTAAACTCTACGGCATGACTTAATAGTAATGAACAAAGTAAGGTTTCCTAAATATGTTATTGCCTCTTACTCATAAATGTAGCGCACTTCTCACTCATGAACAAAACTATACTAGACGTGGCTTATGAGACATCATCCTAGAATTATTCTAAAGCTAGTGCTCTGATACAAAGTTTTTCACGACCAAGGAGCACCCCCCTAAATATGACACGACATAAAAGACCCCAAAGAGCCTCATAGAAGCCTCTTAGCATATCATAACATATGCATAGAACAATACAGACTAAAACAAACGCAGTTCAAGTACAAAAGTTTCATATAGAAAAGCGGAAGTCTAGACTTGTCTCAACATAGCCATCTATTACAATAGAATGAAAGTGGGCCTAGCCCATACATCATGTTCAAAAAGGAAATACAAAAGTGGAACTACGATAAGGAAAGTGCGTTCTCGAACCATGATAACTCACCAAGCTTGGAAAGAAATTAAAGTCCAAGCTCTAGCCACAATGAGGACCGCCTTGAGAACCGTACCCTACACTTGGGGAAAATGTAGGAAAATAAGGGTTAGTACAAAAATGCATTAAGTATGATAGCCATACATAATATCATAAAAACATGCAAAAACGAACAATTTAGTTGAATGAATGCAATTTACTAAGTTAAATAATCATTTTGAACAGAAGGGAAAAACATAAGTCATAAGTATAATCAAGTCATAGACCATCATAACATAAGAGGAACACATCATAAATACCCTCAAAACATACTTGCGCAATGTATGAGTAAGATCCCATAGACCCACACATACTAAGTAAAACTTCTGGAGTAGCTAAAGTTCATAGTTCATATTCTTGTTCATATTATTAAAGTGGGAGATTAGCCTTAACCGACATAGACTGTGTGAGCTTACCATGGAATCCGGTGTCTACCCCACACCAAAAAGGGGTTGTCCTACTTGCCTAGGGTAGAACCATACTCTTAGCTTAGGTGGATCCACTAGGTAAAGACCTATGAAGGTACATTGTATATGGGATAAGGAAATTGCTACATTCGGAGGAGCTTCCATCTCATGATTCTAGAAACCTTCCCTCAACTAACGAAGGAGTTTCCATCTCATTGGAAGTATCCTCACGGTGCTAAGCATTTATTACCATGGAGTTCATATTAAGTCTTGACTAAAGGTTATAATCATGGGAGAATTTCTTGACACTCAATTTAACATAACTCCTACTATAGCTTCGAGATTCAATATCTGAGAATAGCCTTTCAACCTTAGAATCATCATATTGTGAGAAAACCTTTCACATTATATTGCATTCTTACATAAGTGTGTACATAAGGATAATCATCCAACAACACAACAACTAGATCATAACCATATTCACTTTACTCTCAAAGTGTTCTAAAAGCATATACATAAACCTCATAATCATGCATAATTCTCATACTTTGCGCTTCAAGGACCATAGATGTCATTCAATCAACACATCTAGAATTACTACATTAGACATGGATAATAACATGATTCAATTACTACAATTACTATAAGCATAATCTCAAAATACACTTCTTTCGACAATTCACCCACATCACGTGGTCATAAATTGGGAATATGGGGATTTCATGGATTCTTGGGAGATTTCATGATAAAACAATAACAAATCATCAATTCAATCATATTATAAGGTAATCAATTCAATAGAAATATTTTTGAAAAGGAATCCATGCAGTAAAACCCTAGCTTTTTGGGGAAATTATTATCTTTGAAATTGAGTTTAGAGGAACTCCATCGATGAAGAATATCCAAGGATGAAGGACTACCATACCTTAGTTATGATTCTCCAAAGAAATTGAGTGCAAAAGCCTTCTTCTTCAAACCCTAGCTTGACTTTCTTCTTCTTCTTCCTTGGATCTATACAGAGAGAGTTTTGGGGAAAAGTTGGCTTTGACCTGGGATTTTGGAATTATAAGAAAGATGACTAATTATTAGGGTCTTAAAACAATATATAGTTAGTCTAAATTAATACAAAACGATGTTACTTAATATTAATGAAAAATAGAAAACACCAAAGTACCCCTTAACTAACTCACAAAAATGGTTCGAGGTCACCACCCACGACCCCCTCACAGATGGACCGTGGTTAGATTAATGGCCCGTGATGGGGAAACTTGGGTCGGGGTCTGAGACCTGATTCTGCAGGTTCCATCTATGACCCCTCAGCCACAAGGCTTGGGGGCCTACGAGGCGTGAGTGGCCCCTGGTGGGTCACTGCCCAGGCACATTATTGGTGCATTCCTCGAGGACCCATGGTTGGCCCTTGGGGTTTGAACTTTGATGTTATAACACAAACACATTTATTTTAAGTTAAGGGTAGGGACATTTTAATGCTCCAACCCTAACGTTAAGCTCTAGTTTAGCCTACTAGTTTTCAGAGTGTTACATTGCGTATGAGTTAGCTTTGCCTCGAATTTTATAAGCTATCAACCTAGTTATCCATGTTTTTGTCCTCCGTTGGCATGTTGCAGATGAATCTCATTTTCTCCAGTATGATACAGTAGAGTTTGATGATCTATTATGGAAGAGGTAGTTGTTTTCCTTACTAGAGATGTGTGATTGTGGCATTCGAGAGTCATTCCCTTGGTTAAGGTCTGCTGGAGGCATTGTCTAGTGAAAGAGACTTCTTGGGAGAATGAGCATGATATGGCGTAGCAATTTCCCGGCTAGATTGAGCCTTCAAGTACCTCTTGAACATTACTTTTGCGAACAAAAGTCATTTTTAGTAATGGATGTTATAATAACCTTATGATCATCGTTTTGACCTTACCTGTTACGACTCCAAGTCATTTATGACTTGTTGGGGTTGAGTTTTCTATATCCTAGTTGTTAGTGTTGTTTTTGTACGAGTTTTATTGTTATGGAGCTTTTGAAACTTGAACAATCATTTTTTACATGTTAAGGAAAATGACCTCATAATCCAATTTTGATTATATCATTAACTCTAGAAGGGTCATTTTAGGCTAGTAGCATAGTCACATTACTCTTGAGGCTTTGAGTGAGAGTCTATGCAATTAGGTATTTAAACTTTAAAGATGAAGCCTCAGTTTGACTTTAGTCTACATTTTGGGTTAATGAGCTCAGATGAGGATTTCATCAGCACAGTTAGCTCCAGAATGTCATGTTTGGTCTAGAGTGACCCTTCGATTATGTCCCGAGGATAGTGGGCTAATTCTGAGCCCCCTTGTAGAGTTTGGCTTAAAATGGAGTTGGGTGTGGGACACATATTCTGTGAAGATGACCTGATGTTGAAGTTTAGACTGCTCCGTTGAGTCTGTAATGTCAAATTTGGTAGGGTTATATATCTTATTTGCGTGCATGGGGTTCCAAAAAAATTTGGAGCATCCAATCAGAGATTTTGAAATTGGCCTAACCAACTTATATGCATCAGATGGTTCAGGACAAATTTCTCTCCACGATCATGAAGGTCTGGGACATAGTGCTTCGCAAATGTGTGGCAAGTTCCTACAATCGATATGAAGGGTTGTCCTTTCTAAGTCATTGTGATCCCGAGCCATGATCTCTACGATCGCGATGTTTAAGAATTTAATAATTCACGATCGTTACCCTTTTTCTCACGATCGCAATGAACAGCGAGGTATGACCTTATTTAAACACCATACGCGATCAACTCAAGGAGAGTAAACCCTATTTTGTGATTTCTTGGTCATTTTAGCTTGGAATTTTGTGAATCAAAGGCACTTGCATCATTGATTAGTTAGGATTCATTGTGGTGTGTTCAAGGAGTGTTGAGCATCCTCTGTTTGAGGTAATTATGAGTTTGAGCCTGCTGCCTCATCATTGTCTTTACCTCTTCCTTTTAAAAGTGTGCATGATGTGTATTGGTGGTTTTCGAGCCTCAAATTGCATTTCATTTTGGGAAAAAAGTTTGAAGCATAGTTTACCATCTCTTGAAAGAGTCAATTCTAGAATTTTGGCATGGTTCCCACAATTCCCATTTAACTTTAAAAAAAATTCATCCTTACTTTATATGTTATAAGTGACCTAACAACCGTACTTAAATTTTGATACTATTTTTTTTATTAGCATGGCAGCATTCAGAGGCTGTTGTGAAATAAACAGTTTCATCATTCTGATTTGGAACATACGGTGTTGGCCTATATGTAAGTTATGACTTTCTTTCTACTGAGATTGAGCATGAATGTGTAAATTCAAGATGATGATTGTGTATTCGAGGCGGGTACCTAGTTATTTCTACTTTTATTCTTAGGAACCATGATTTAGGAGTTACTATTACCGATTGGAGGGTGGTACCATATTTGTAGTGGGATGTATGTGTGTTTGTATCATACTATGCGATTTACTTGTTTGATTACTTATCATTGGAGCATGGTTTGGTCATTAGCCTAGGATGAACTAGTGAATCCCTAGACCAATGTACCTTGTCTCTAGGTCCTTGTAGACTAGAATAGTAGGCTAGGGTGTAATAGTATGAGCCTTATTTTAGGCCTTTGCCCTGCTATTTAGCCTTTTTGTCTTTGTTCCCTATTTGTACGACTCTGATGCATTACCAGAGGTTGTTTGCTTTCTCGGACTGTAGTACTTCAGGCTTAAATCCTCTTGTAATATCTTTGATGTGCTTATCGATCCATGGTGGCTTAAAGCCTACTAGAGATCATCATTCGAATTGATACGCCCCAGGTCACTCTTGCTATTTGGGTTATACGCCCTAGGAGTAGACTGGCAAGTTGGGCAGCTTGGATGTCTGAGATCCTCTTAATAGTCAACATTACCCTAGGTTACTCCTATTAACTGTGTCGATGGGAGGCATGGATTGATTGTCACTCTTTCTAGTTGGGAGTTGACTAGTTGTGTTGGTTGTCGCACTTTCTAGTTGGGTTAGGAGTTTGCTGGTTAGATTGATTGTCACCATTGGTAGTCTTCGTGGGAGTTGATTGGTTCTTCGAGTCGGATTAGGGTTACTCTTCTTTCTTATAGACTTAGCTATTTAGTATACATGTCGGACTTATGGGGGTCCGTTCGAGTTTTTATTTAAACTTGTGCATGAGTGTACATTCTGGGCTTATGGGGTCAAGCTAGGTTTAGTTTAGATGTACTTAGATTTACTTTCTATATAATTGTTTGCCTTGCTTCTTTCCCTCTTTGACCTTTATTTGTGTGTAGATTCTACCTTTTCTTATTGTCTTTACGTAACTTTCTTGCTCAGTCGTCCATTGATGCCTATTTAGTACCTTTGCTTTGGTACTTATGCTACACTTTGCGTCTTTTCATGATGCATGACATAGTACTATCTATCAGTGGTGATCGATCGTGCCATATGTTGCAACTTGTGGATATCAAAGATGAGGGTGAGCAGTTGTCATCCTAGACCATCATGTCATATTTTTTACATTCTAGTTTCTCGGCACATGTGTATCGTATCATATAGTAAATAATGTTGTAAAATAGTATTAATATTACTAAAGTAAAGTTTTTTAGTAAATAATTATAATTGAGAAAACGTAAGACAAGTGATTTTAAATGATTAATACAAATTGTCATAGAGTTACTTGTTTTTAGAAACCAAAATTACTAGATATCACTAAAACATTTCAAAATACATCAAAAGTCTAAATATGGGGAAAAATTGACATTCCTTTCGTAGTGTTGTTTTTAACTTCACTCAATTTTGTAAACAAATTTAACCACCAAAATGGACAAAAAGGTCGCCAATCGCCTTTCCTCTTGAGGTTGTGACCATAAATTTAGTTTGTGCATGACACTAATAACGATTACCATAGATATTTCAATGTTTTATCTTTCTACGCAATATATCTTTTATAAAATATTATTACTCATAGAGAGATAATTTTACAAAACAAATGTAGTTCTATAGTGTATATTAGCACGATTATACGTTGAATGTTATAGAGACAAAAAATAAAATATCAAAACTTAGTTCAGGACAAACTAGGTTATTATAGTAAAATGTTGTTATAACGAATGATGGTTATACAAAGATTTAAGTGTATGTCAAATATATATATATATATATATATATATATATATATATATATATATCAGTAGCACAGTTTAATGTTAATATTTGAACAACATCACTTTTGGTGGATTTTTTTTAAAAAAAAATTTCTACCTTATCTTTGCGGAATTGTAGTCTTCTTCTTTTTGTGTCGCATACATATCATATAGTTGTTGTCTAATGAAAGTTTCTAGTATCTTACAGAAGTTGAATCGTGATATAAAACATTTAACTTTTTCAAAAAACATATTAATAGTTGAATAAAATTTTATGTATTATGTATAGAATCTTTAATTTGATTCATGATCAAATCACTATTTTCTTACCAATTTTATATAGCTAGCAAGGGCTATATTTTGTTTAATGAGATTTTCTCACCTTAAAAAGAAAAATAAAAAAGGAAATTCATACTTACAAATTGTCATACCCAATATAAATATAAAAAGAAAATCTATATTTAACAATTCATAGCCAATGCAGAAGGAAGACGAAAATGTATGTTCATGTTATATTCAAGTGTTTCATTTGATTGAAATCATTTTCCACCAACACTTTAATTTGTACGTTAATTTTTACCTACATATCTATTGAAAAAATAAGTATAATCATGGATATATTATCATGTTTTAGGTAAATTGATAATCTATTTTTGAAATAGTGGACTTAACATCAAAAGTAATAATTCAATGGACATTGTTGATGTCTGCTATTTTAAGCAAAATTAGGAAGAAACTCCTTCTTTTGAGGGTAAAGAATAAAGAATGGAGAAAACAAAGATGAAATTTCTTACCCAATAATGTGCCTTTTCGTATTTGTTTATTATTATTATATCTCCACAACTTGATCTATTAATTTTATTAGGAAAATAATTCACAATGTATGTATTCGTCACTGTTTACTCATTATGTGAACAGTAGTTATTATATTCTCTCTTGAATAAAAATACAAAGGAAATTAATTTACCATAAAAAAGATAATCCCCGCACACAATATATAGAATTTTTCTGTGTGAAGCAAAGTTCACAGTAACTTGCACATTTTTGTGTTCTCTTCTTTTCTTCTTAAATAGATAGTCAACACCTGAATGTCAATGTTAAAAACTTTGGTGAAACGTATCAATGGATTGCAAGTTCATTATTTGTGAAAATTTTGAATGATCTTAAATTGTCACAGAAAAGAGATCCCTAAGAATTTCAGAGGAGTGAATTTGTGATTTATGACCGAAAAAATATGAAGATTAAAATTTTTGTGATTATTCATAGGAAATAAGTCTTTTTTAATAAAGAAAATATGTGGGTTAATTAAAAGGGTATTAATGTTCTAAAATCAAACAAATAATATCGATGTATGTATGTGACGAAAATTGAAAGAGGAAAATACAGTGTGAATTAATGAATGATTTGCTACAATTTGTTCACCAACTCTTTCTTATATGGTACATTGAATTTTGGTAATTTTCAAATTTAATCAATTGTACGTTTTAAATTACACTTGAGATTTTTTAAGGAGAAAAAAGTCGAAAACATAAAAAATCCTAGTTTAAATTGAGAGGAAACCCCTCTATTTATAGGTGCTAATTGTGCCTCATCAGAAAAGTGACAACTCTTCAAAAAAGTCAATTCTCATCAGAAAAGTCACAACTCTTCAAAAAAGCCAATTCTCATCAGAAAAGACACAACCCGTTGGAAAAGTCATAACCCTTTGAAAAAAATCACAACCCTTTGATAAAGTCACAACAAATTGAAAATGTCACAACCACTTAAAAAAATCATAACACTTCAAAAAATTCACAACTCACTAGAAAATTCACAACCATTTAATGTGAAAAGATATCTACTTTTAATATAATACAATTAATTAAATCTATAAAATAAAGTATTTTTAATGAGGGTATTATACTAATTTAGCATTCAAGTTAGGATAGATATAGATGTTAGCTTGTCTTTTATCTTTGAGATGGCTCGTTCTGGTCCACTTTTTGGACTTGTATTTTTACGTACGAGATAACTTTGTACTCGTGACTTCCAAGTTCTCATAGGGTTTCCATTATTTATAGATTTTGGTTTGCTTTCTGTCTCTGTCTTTCTTATTGTTAGTTTATTCCATACTTGGTTCTTTCCTTATACATATTACTCACTGTCTGGGTACAACTTGGCTTACCTACTGGTGGGTTATAGTAGGTTCCATCGTTGCTCGAGGGATTGGGTCATCAATAAATACAACCAAAGCAAATGATCAACCTAAACTAATGCTTATTTACTAAACATTAAGCTAAATAACCCGAAAATTTCAAAAACTATAATCTAAGGATCATGCAAACCTATATTATTATCCTTAATTCATTCTAACAATTAATTCTACTCAATATATATTTAATCTAACAAAGCCAAGTCTAAAGACAGGAAGTAATAACCTTCCTCAATGTCGAAACCGCACTCATACCTCTATTCCAAAGCATTTTTCTTTGGAAAGGCATCTGAACAATGTCACACTATCAAATTAGAAATGAGAGAATCAATACAAGGAAATCGATATCCATATTACAATAAAGATTAGCAATCAAAATAGGGTAATAATATAACTGTGCGACCCTCGTAAAGAATAACAAAGTTGACTAATAGCAAGTCTCCAACTAGATTAATAAAGTTGTACCCTGAAAACGGGTACAATTTGAGCATCAATTGAGCCTAAAAAATCCCCACCATTTTATGCTCAAGAGTTATGAAAAAACATAATTTAAGAGGAGAACCAAATGGAACTTAAAAAATTAATGAAATATTAACTACCCGTAGTACGCGGCCACACAACTAAATGACAAGTTTCCACAAGTCCCACTAATTTTCCCCAAGAAATGAGTTCCCAAATCGCCTGAACAAGAATTGTATTTGAAAAAAATAGAAAAAATGTAAATGGGCAGAAATAATTATGACTACCAATCATTTTAGTGTCTGTGAATGTAAGACTTAGTTCGATAATGTGGAGGTCAACTTATGATCTGCAATCACAAAGGTCAACCTAACTGACCTTCTTCAAATATGGGACCTGCTCCTCGAACGTGGGACCTTATCCATGAACGTTGCGTACAGTGCATGTTGCACCAACAAAGTTTGCATTAACGTTACCATAGAGACAAGAAAATGACCCAGTAGGGATTCACGATTTGTTTTGAAAACCATGAATGCAAACAAACTATGATGCCCCACCAAAATAAATATTTAAGACCCAAAAAAATCGAAAAAATACCCATTGTAGGATGTCTCTATATTATTTTAACCCGAGTCAATATTTACAAAAGCATGAAGAACAATATAAGGACAAATACCACAAAAACATGTCGATCACCTTGAGATCTAAATCGAAGGTCATTCTAGATTAAACATTACATTTCAAAGCTAATCACACTAATGAAATTCCCATTTATGTACATTTACTAAGAATGGTGATCAAAGTCAAACATTAACCAATCTTTTAAAAATATCTCGCCATATGGCTCAAGCTCACACTGAAGGCCTCGATTGAAAAACCAACGACACTACAAGCCCAAAGTTGATGGAAATAACAAAAATCTTATGTGAAATTAGATTCTCTATATGTTAACCAAAGTCAACTATTTTTACTTAAATGTATCCAAAAGGGGAAAACTAACACAACTAACTCCTAACCAACTTTGGAAGCACACCACCCATCCTATCACACCACAAATACTACACAAAGCTATGGAAAAGGGGAAAATTATAAAATTACACAAGAGCATGCAAATGACCACAAGGGTCATTACATATCCTATCTAATAAATTAGTGTACAAAATTGATTATTAGGTTAATTTACTTTTTTTGAATGACACACAAATTCATCTAAAAAGTTAACAGTGATTATACAGTTGAGTCAATCTATATGAATTAGTGTAGATAACCTTTTTTTAATATTGAAATGCTTTGAATAAATCTTCAAGCAGTATCAATTCTTTATCATGAAATTCTTTGATTAATTTTAACAGTCTTTCTTTGTTAATTTAGGAAAAAAATTTTGATTAGCTTGTTTTGAACCATTGTATCCAACATAAAATCACTATCCATATCACTTGTTAGATCAGTAACAACAGTAAATTTGTTTATTCCGAAATGAAGTTCGGTACCATTTAACTTGACAATAAACATATTGTCCCTATCATTTTCCGATTCAACATATTAAAGATTATGTATTAGATGGAGCTTCACTCATATGAACAACATGTCAAGAAAGAAATTATTGGAGAGTTTTTGAATTATTAAAATTTCACTTCATTATGGCGTCCCTTTATCTATTCAAAAATATCCATATGGAAGTACCAGCAATAGTGGGTATATTTCCTTTTTTTCTCCTAAAATGATAAAGAAATAAATACCAAAATATAAATTATTACAAAATTCAAATATTATAAAAATTAATAATAAATTTATGATAGGGTAAATAAGTTGATTAATATCAAATAGGGAAAACGGACAAATATACCCCCGAACTATCGCAAATGGTACGCACATATCTTCAGTCATATTTTTGGGACATTGGTGCCCCTGCCGTCCAAAAAGTAGAGCATATATGGCCTTCTCTCTAACGAAAGACAAAATAGAGACCATGGCACAATCTTATCCGTCGATTTGATATTTAATAAATGATAGGTTGGTGGATAAGATCATGACGACTGTATGTCCGTTAGTATAAATGGTATATATGCTCTAGTTTTTAGACGTCAGGTGAACCATTGTCCCAAAATTAATACAGAGTGTATCTGCATACCATTTACAATAGTTCAGGGGTATACATGTCTTTTTTCCCTATCAAATATAACAAATATGTAGTGTATATAATAGGAATATATGTAATACCCTAGAAACTAGTTGACCAAACTAGACCCTCAAGTTAGGGTTCTAGAGTTTGATGTATGAGGAATAGAGTCGTAGCTGAGACTTTCCGTACTTAGAATGAGAGGTTTAGAGGTTAAACATCAAAGTAAGTGTTAGACCTCATAGTATAGAAGAACACCTAGGTTTGGGTGATGATATCAAGGGCAACTGCTAAGGCAAGGGGGAAAAGCATAAGCCAAAGGCCAAGGCTACCCAACCTTGGCCAATCACTGCCCAAGGACCATGACCACCTTCACGACAATTGGTGTTGACCACGGTCCGTGAAAGGGCTCGTGAAGTCCCCTTAGAAACGTGGGAGCCAAGGCTACTGCCCCAAGACCACGATCATCACCATGACTCGTGGTCTTGACCACGGATCTTGGGAGGTCTCATGTTCATGCCTGTGACTCATGCAAGGCATGACAAGTTGGGAAGGCTACTGGTAAAGGGACCATGGGCACCACCACAGGCCATGGTGCCGTTGACGAGCCGTCAAAGTGGTTGTAGTCCCTGGGATGGGGCTGCTTAGTCGAGGGTCAAAATAGGAAATTCATATTTAGTTAGTATTATATAGGGGTGGTCTGGCTTTGACATTATACACCTTTATAGACTATTTTAAGTCATTAACCTGCCCAACAAATTCATTTAGAATCAAAACGACAAATCACTCTCCTCTCAAATTTTTTTCTCTTTAGAAAACCTCCATTGAAGAAGAATCTAGAGTTCGGAGCTAAGGTCAAGAACAAAGACTCCATTGTTGAGGGCTTGCGCTAGGGCTTTGATTAAGGTATGTTTAGCTTATTCATCTATGGGTTCTTGCACCCATAGAGTCCCCTAAGTTTTCCCTATTTTGTGAAGAAGAAGCCCAATGGGGTTACTACCAATGTGTGGGTTTTAGATGGGTATGATTCCAATTGGTTAGATAATACTTATATATGATTAATTTAGTGTTGATTCATGATATTATGATGAATTTATGTTAATTCCATGGTTAACCCTAGAAATAAAAGTATGTGGGTTTATGCCTTGTGAAGAGTAATTGATGACGATTGATAGGTCTTCTAGAATTGTTATCATGTATAGAACTTCTTCAAGAATAGGAATATGAAAGAATGAATTGATACTAGATTTATGAATGTATGATAGATCATTAATTATAATGATTGAATTTGGGAATTTATGATTAATTATGCTTAGAATTGCCTAAGACTAAAGCTTGTAAAAAATATGTTTTGTGATCTAGACTAGTATAATGATTGTGGAGTAAAGTTTGATAGTAGGGCTTGAAGTCATAATGTTGATCACTAGGGCTTATAGAGTAAGTCTAATATGATGATATAGCTTTCCTGAAATTGGTATAAAAATAGATAGTGTTGTGGTGGAAGGCTTTTACCCACATGACCTACCTATAAATATATGAATACATGTATGTAGAATATGAAAGGTCTTCTCACATAGAATGATTCTCGGTTGCCTTAATAACCTAAAATGAATCAAAAGTATGTTAGACTATAATATCTTGAAGTTGTGATATATGATCCTTTCATTTGTAGCTTGACTTGGTAAGACAAGACCATTTCATGGTATCTTTAGGATTGAGGACATATACTCTCCTAATGGTAGCTTGGGATTGAGAACCATAATCTCCTAAGGTTAGCTTGAATTAGCATTTGTAGGATGCTCTTCATCGTAGCCTGCATTAAGTATAGGCATGGTACCCTAAGATTGAGGATGTATATTCTCCTAAGGGTAGCTTGGACTAGCATCATTAGAATGCCTCCATGGTCGCATGATTTGGTTAGGCCAAGACCAATTCATGATATCTTAGGATAGAGGATTTATACTCTCCTAAGGATAGCTTAGGATTGAGACAGAATACTCTCCTAAGGGTAGCATAGGGTTGAGGATTCATACTCCCATAAGGGTAGCATGCACTATATTGAATGGTTGCATGGTAGCTAGGTTGTACTTGTACTTTTCCTTGTATAGCTTGTTTGCATGTTAGTGTGTTTTAACATGGTAGTTAGGTCTAGCCTAGTAGGTTGCTATTCTTTGATAGGCTAGAATGATAAACAGTAAACATTAAGTAAGATACCCTAAAGAAGTACTTAGTGTGAATGGTAGTATGGGATGTCATTCATGCATGGCACAAGTATGACTTGAAGGTACTTATGAAGTGGTCTCTTATGTGATGTATGCTTAGCTTGGATTGTTGCTATAGTTGCCTTCCATGACATGATTGAATTAAGTTGATAGTTCCTTGTCAATATGAAGTAGGTCAAGAGTGATACCCATGAATAGTAAGCATGAATAGAGTGACTCCAAAGATATGCATCATGTGAGAGGTATTATGGTATGTCACCCATGCATTGCACAAGTGTGCTTTGTGGTTACTTAGGAGTATAGTGCTCTTATGACAGGAAAGCCTAGGTCTTGACTTGAATGTGGACTATGCCCAAGAATGACCAAAAAAAGGTAGTAAGCTTGGATAGTATTATGGGATGATATGCTTGTTTTGCACAGGTATGCTTGGATGTGGCTTGTGAAGTAGTTCTCTTGTAATATGAAAGACTAAAGGTTCAAGTATGTAATTATGAAAGCCTAAGTAAAGACTATGCCATGAATATGGTTTATCTCCTATGCTAATTCACTATGTCTTATGTTGACTTATGATGATATGATCCTTATGTTGGAGATTATGCTTTGATTACGTTATTGTCTTTTATGATTATGTTTTAAGTTGACTAACCATTTTTAGATGCCCTTATGATGTTGTGCTAGCTTTCATACTTGATACACTGTGTACTAACACATACTTTGCCTACATTCTAATCAAATGTAGGGTATTGGAGATTGAGTTCCTTTGAAGGCTAGGTTTCTAAGGAGCAAGAAGAGTTGAAAACTTTGGTAAGTCCTCATAGCTTCGAGGACAAACCCAATATTCCTTTATGTCATGTCTTTATGTTTTATAAATTGTATGGGCTGCGTCCCAAGACTTTTATTCAAGAATTTTATAGATGGCTTGAGACAAAGATATAGTAGAGACTTCCGTTTGTTTATGAAAATGTTTTTGATTGTATGGTTTACTGAAGTTTTAAATTTTTCATAATTTTATATTATCTTATGTTATGATTATGCTAAGGGCTTATATGAGACCCCTTTGTGGTCAAATATGCCATGTTAGGAGCAAGTGTTGTGCTTGCAGCCGGCCCAGATGAAGTGGAACGTAGAGCACTCACATCAGGCTTCTCAGTAGGGGAAGGAATGGTGCCCTCATCTCTCTACTCAAGAACAAGTATGTCACGACAAAGGGGTACCTCCTAGATGTAACATGGCGTATAAGGCCCCGAGAGGCCTCATATAAGCCACTTACCTTTCAGAGTCAAGATAATAGAAACTTATTATATTTTTAAAACATTTCGACACAATCAAAGTCTTTATAAAACGAAGAGAAGTGAAATACACATGTCTCAAAAACCATTTAATACAATATAATCTTCGGAACAAAGCCCATACAATAATGTTCAAAACTTAAAACAAAAGAACATAAGAGAAATGGTTGCCAAATCCTCGAATGCTACAAGGACTCACCAATCTTCAAGTCTTGACTCTACTAAGATCCTTGCCACGGGGATGATATTCGAGATCACCGGACCCTACATTTGGATATGAAATGTAGGCAAGAGAATTTGTTAGTACAAGAATGTACTTAATATGATAACTTGCGTAAACAACATAAACATAAGCATTAGACAACATAAGTCATAAGCATTATCAATTCACATAAAAGATCATCATAACATAGGAGGAATGTTTCTTGGAGTAACCTTAACTTATCCTTAGTCAAAACTTGGGTCATCCACCTATAGTCTTACATATCATGGAAGGCAACTCTAGCAAAAATCCAAGCAAAACATTCATCATAACATTATTCATACAATTGTTGCCTACCTTTAAAGACATGGAGATTTTCCTCCTTGCCTCCTATAAAGGTAATGGGTATTCACCTCTTGCCTTACTATAAAGGCTAATGGGTATTCGCCTCTTGCCTTACATACGCTGGAATCATGGATACTCTTCTCAGTGTACAACATCAATTGACATGGGTACTCGCCTCCATATCATTCTACAAGGATCATAGGTACTTGCCTCCACGTCCATAATTCATTATAGGAACGTGGATAGTCGCCTCTTGTTCAACATTAAGGAATAAGGATAGTCGCCTCACATCATTCATCATATGGCATGGGTAATCGCCCAATCTTTTCTAAATTAGGAATATAGCTAACAACCTCATATCATTCTCATATAGGGGTCATGGGTAAGCGCCTCAAGCCTCATCAATTACATAGTCTTTTAACTGAGATTCATTTTAGGCGAGCAATCCTTTCAACCTAGAATCATTCAATGTGAGAAAGCCTTCCACATTCATAGATATACAAGGAATCATGTGGGTAAATTCCTTCCACAACAATCCTATCTAAAATCAACAATTATCACATAAGCTTCATTCTCAAGTCTCTACAAATCATGAATCATCATATTTGCTTCAATCTCAAGCAATTCATATCTACATGCTTCAATCCCAAAGCAATCCATAATGTACCTTATTAATCCTATAAGAATACATCTAAATCCATAAATTCTCCTTTCATGGAGTAAAACCCATTTACATCAATTTAATCATAGAAACATGGGTTAAACATGGGTACATGTAAATTCATGCTAAAACCATGTAATCCTATCAATTCATGCATAAAAAATCATACCCCAATCATTTGGATCAACATTCATCAAGACCCACAACTTTAGAAGAAAACCCAAACTCAAATTGTGGAATCTTGGGTGATCCATGGATGAAAGGATTCCATGGATTAAAAGCTATCACACCTTACAATCAAAGCACAAAAATGCTTGAGGAATGAATACTTGACCTTGATCCTAGCTTGAACTCTTTCTTTTTCTTCTTCAAGTTCTAAAGAGAGAAATATTTTGGAGAAGAACCCAATTCTTTTGGTGAGTTTGAGAGAATAACTTGAATGGGTGAGTTTCGGCGGTAATATCACTTATATAGGGGTCCTAGTCTTGGGTAAAATGACATAAATTTTATTTAATTAAAATTTGAAAACACCCAAAAGCCTCTAACATTCAGTGGACTGAACCATCTTCCCGACAGGATCCATGAGCCTTGGTGGCTCTCATGAGTTGTGGTGCCAGTCGTGGTTCTAGAAAAGTGGCTCGAAAAACCACCACTTCACCCCTTGAACCCAACTCTTGACCGCGATCCTTCCCACGGCCTGTATTGGCCTTCACGAGACGTCTAGTGGCTCGTGAGAGGGTCTCACTTTAGGTAACCTCTTTACAGAACACTGCCCAGCCCTTCACGGGCACCACCACGACACTTGGTCCCCACCACACAGTGCTATGGTGGTCGTGGGAGCTGAACCACTCTTGGCTAGCTACTGTGAGCAAAAATGGATAGCACCACGACTCCTGGTGCCCTTCACGAACCGTATCGGTCCACGTGAAGATTGCCTATACTTACTTATTTGGCTCATGACCTCACACTTTACCCCAAGCTTAGACTACTAGATGTAACACCCCGGAACCTAGCAACTAAAGTATGGCTAAGTGTGTGGGGGTGACATGCCATGGAAGAGGGCAAGAGCCTAAGTGGCCTAAGAAATTGTTGAAGGAAAACATTTTTCTGCCAAAGCCAACTTGGCGACGGCAGTGTGGTCGCCAAAACTACTTGGTGATCTACCAAGTAGCAACTCCATCACCTAATCGACAGCCTAGAAAGTCCAAGGTATTGTAAAATTGGGCAAGCTAAGTCGGGGTACGCCATTCCAGTTGGCACATTGCCCAATGCTCCACCCCATTGCCCAGTGGACATGCCTCCTTGAGGGAGCTTCTGTAAATTTAGGTGAGCCAAGGGTCCATTTGGGGAGTCGCCAAGTGTCCTTGGCGAGCTTCAGCGTGAAAACCGACAAATTTTAAGTTGAGATCTTTAATGTCTTTTCCTAGTTTTATTAGTGTGATATTGTTTCATTTTTCTCTTAACCTAGGAAAAATATATAAGCATTATATTACTAAATTTCCCCCAACCTAAGCAATTTTCCCAAGAACCAAAAGAAAACCCAAGAGCTTCCTCCCAAATATTTCTCTCTCTAGAACATGAAGAAGAAGAAATAGTTCAAGCTAGGGCCAAGGATAATTCTCCAATCCTCAAGAATTTTTTGGCTTTGTAATCAAGGTTTGATGACTTTTCATCCATGGATCTTTTCTCCCATGGAGTCTCCTAAAATTCCACAATTCGAAGAAGAATTTTTGCCAATTTAGTTAGGGTTTCTTCCACTGATGTGGGTTATGATGAATGTTGATCCAAACAGTTAGATTATAATTGTTTATGATTGAATTGATAGAATTTAATGTATTTAGGATGAAATTACATGTACCCATTCCTATACTATGATTTTACGATTGAATTTATATGTGGGCTTGATGCCATGTGAGCGAAACTTTATGTGTTATATATCTCCTTGTAGGATTGATGACTTATGACTAAACTTTGTTGAGGGTAAAGCATAGATGATGATATTGAGATATAGTGCTTTGAGAGTAAAGCCTAGACTATGAATTATTTATTGATTGATGTTATGATGTGGAAGGGACATTTCACATAATAAAATGATAAGCATGATTGAATGAATGTGAAATGCTTACTCACATGAATGATTCTAGGTTGTAAGGATTGCTCACCTAAAATGAATCTAGACTAAAATTCTTAATGAATCATGAGGCTAGAGGTGGTTACCCTTGACCTCCATAAGTAAGGATATATGGTGATTTCCCATACTCCTTAGAATTTAACAAGAGGTGAGTCCCCATGTTCTTACTATGATGAATGGACATGGAGGCGAGTAACCATGCTCTTTTTAAAAAGATGTCGAGACGAGTACCCACATCATGTGATAAGGTTCTAGAGGTGAGTACCCCCGAACTAAAATTATGTAAGGCAAGAGGCGAATACCCATTAGCCTTTATGAACAAGGCATTGAGGCAAATCCCCATGTATTTAAAAGTAAGTATGAGTAATGTGATTATGTTATGAAGTTGATTGACTTGGAGTGTGGCTAGATATACCTCACATGATGTAAGCTTGACAAGAGGCGGATGTACTATGTTTTGGTTAAGGTTAAGTAAGGTTACGCAAGGGAGTATTTATATTTCATTATGATGTTTATTATGTCTTGATTATTCTTATACCTTATGTCTTATGTTGACTAATGCTTATGTTTATGTTGTTTATGCTAGGCATCATATTTAGTACTTGATTGGGCTAACACATATTCACATTTGTATCAAATGTAGGGTCCGGCGATCCTGATTCACACACTTATGTCTAGGTTCCTAGAGGATTGTGAAATGAAGCTTTGGTGAGTCCTCATTGTATTCGAGGTTTGGATGACCCTATCTCCTTTATGTCTTTATTTTAAGATGAGACTATAGTATGGGCTGCGTCCGAATATTTATATTCCCTTATCTTTAGATGGTTTGAGACAATGTCATGTTACACTTTCGCTTGCATTTAGAAAAGACTTTGATTGTATTTAAAATTTTCAAATTTCTGCACTTTTTTATTACTCTATGTTATGATATGCTAAGTGGCTTGTATGAGGCCTCTCGGGGACTTATATGCCTTGTTACATCTAGGGGGTACCCTTGGCTTGTTAGACTAGATTTCCAAGGCTTTACTTTATCTCCCCCTTGGGAACATTCATCCTCGAATGGAATTCTAGACTCCTCTTAAAGGTAAAGACTTAAGACTAACAACCCATCATGCATGCAATCTCATCAAACTACACGTAACCAAGGAGGCAACATCGTCTCCAAGCTAAACATACTTAATGAATCAGAAGAATGGTAGGAACTAGACCTAGCAAACTAATATGCATGAAACCTCAAGATTTCTCATATTCGAGGAGGAACTACCATATCCAAGCTAAAAGCATGTTCAACACAATCTCATGAAGGTTATATGCAATCTATACTGAAAAGCGTATATCCAAGGAGGAAATATCAACTCCAAGGTAAATAATGTTAAGCAATTGATCTCATGAAGTCTATAGGCAACTCATACTCAATGCAAAACAACATGAGGAAACTCAATCACGTAAACTCATTCTCTTTCAAAACATAAGTTTTTCACAAACATCCATAAAATAAGGAAATTACGTGAATATCTAAAACACATGACACCAAAACAGATATTCAACCATGAGGAACTCCTTACCTCAACCCAAATGAGGAGTAGAAGGAAAAAGATGAGGATATCGGGACATCATATCGGCCTCGACCTCCTAAGTAGCACTCTCAACTAAAAGATACCTCCATTACATTTTCACGGAAGCAACTTCTTTGTTTCTCAATTTCTTAACTTGCCGGTTTGAAATCTCAATCGGAACTTCTTGATAAGAGAGATTTTCATTAACTCCCAACCCTTCTAAGGGAAGTATAGATGTCGGATCTCCAATACATTTCTTTAACATAGACATGGAAACCCGGATGCACCAATGCCAACTCATTAGACAAAAAAACTTCATAAGCAACCTTACCAACACATCTCAAAATCTTATATGGGCCTACAAAACGGGGACTAAGCTTCCCGTTCTTACCAAACCTCTTTACAACCTTCATGGGTGAGATTTTCAAGTAATCCCAATCATGAACATCAATTTCAAGATCTTTTCTTCCAACAATGGCATACGACTTTTGTCGACTTTGGGTTGTTCTCAACCTTTCTCTAATAAGTCGAACTTTCTCTATAGCCTCACTAATTAACTCGGACCAGATCAAGGAAACTTCACCCACCACAAGCCAACCTATAGGAGATCTACACCTCTTACCATATAGAGCCTCAAATAGAGCCATACCAATACTAGAGTGGTAGCTATTAATATACGAAAATCATTCAAAGGCAAGTGATCATCCCAATTTCCTTTGAAATCGATGACACATGCTTTCAACATATCTTCCAAAGTTTGGATGAAAAGTCGTGCTAAACTTAACATTAGTGGCAAGACCCTTGTGGAAAGATTTCCAAAACTAAGACGTAAACTTAGTACCTCAATCGGAGATAATGGACAAGGGTTATGAAGGCTCACACTACACCTCATCCAATACTACGGATAAGCGATCGTTATCTCGTATAAAACCCTACAAACATTTTGGGTTGAACCCATAAGGAGCGGTAGAGTACGGAATACAATTTAGAAGTATAAGTTGTGATTCTAATCGGTTATAGAAGTAGACATTGTTGAAATCAAACAAAATAAATTAAATGTTAGAGAACGAATGTCAGATTGGGGAGTTTAAATGTGTGAATTAACGACTACGGTATTCACAAAAATAAGGGAGTAGACAAGTATGAAGGAATTCTCGAGGATGTAATCGATTATAGGCTTTCATTATTTGGGTAATTGAAGTTTATTAACAAATTACTGAATCTCAGTGGGTAGGCTAGACTATAGATACAATATTTTTCTCTCGAACAACTATTACAATTCAAGTGACTTATCTCGAACCTCGACAAGCTTAACACTATAAACAGCCCAAAACCTGAATTCATCTACTTTATCGAGTTAGATAGAAAGGAATGAGTTAATATTCACTCTCTCGACTTGAACCAACTAAAATCCAAACACTACAATCATTAATCTATAACCTTAGTTTGAAAACTTCTCTCTCGAGCAAGCCCAAAACACTAAGCTAAACTTGCATTTGCAACTACAATTCATGAGTTAATATACATCTGTTGATTAAGCCACTTTAAAACAACATTTAAATTTTTAAACAACAATACCCATAAGCTAATTAAACAAATAATCACATGATCACACCTCAAGAACTTGGGTTTTAGCCAAACATCATAAAAAGAAAAAATCAATACCAATTACGTTCTTCATAATCTGAGTATTGCAATCCAAGTCTTTACAATGACACAAAATGCTCAATATTAAAAACCCAACTCCAAATCTACTTGAAAACTCCTTTAACATGGTTCTACGATGGAGAAAAATACTCAGGTAAAGACTAGACTCAGAAGAATATTAGAAGTGAGCCCTTTTTCTTATTTTTTAAATTCAATTTATAGTTTCCCAAATTTTGGCTTTCATGGCATTGAGACTAAGTAAGTCGAGCATTACCGACCAAGTCGGCGATGCGCAAATTGCTCCTTTCCATCACCGGTTTTATTTGGCTATTCACCCTCATGGTTCTGTTAATTTAGGCGATCCAAGTTTGTATCGATGATTCGTTAGGGGGTTCGCCGAAGGTCCAAATTCATTGCCAAGTTGGCTTCTCCATAGGGCTGGTAGTCTGGAACTTTAGGCGGGTTGAAATGCCACTCAGTGAGTCGCCAAGTGGGTTTCATGATTCTCAACTTTTTCTTTCTTCAGACTTTTTCATATTTTTTGCTCCTTTTGGCCCGGTAATGTCCTTGTCTAACTCATTTGCCTTCATTTATGCAAATCAACACTTTAACATCAGTTTAGAGGATAAATTAGGCATATGAAGACAGTAAAACTATGAAAACCATTCCTTAAATGAGTCAAAATCTAAGACTAATCATCATGCCCAACTTAAACTTTTTCTTGTACTCAAGTAACACTCAAGATCAATCAATTCAACACGGTTTTCTAAAAACAGTGGTACTAAAGATACATGCACACAAGAGGTCCAAACTACACATGCAATGTTCAATTATGCACTCTATGTTTTAAATTGTGACTAACCATCATCAAAGAGTCTCAAGCTTGCAATGCTTGCCATAAATGCAAGTTCAAGCTCATTAAAAGCATTAGAATGCCCTCACAACAAAAACGATTCCATGGTCAAACAAACCTCATCAACTCTAAAAAAATTGGAATTAGAAACAACTCTCACCCTATAGAAAGCAAACACATGCATGATCATTCCCCATAGGCATCTCGTATTTCCCAATCAACGTGTTAATAAGTTCATTCAACATCACAAATGTCTTTTAAGGCTTTTAACGGGGCTAAGGGTAATGGTATGATCATTTAGGCTTAGTGACTTCTACATTTATGAAGCATGGCCTGCATTTCATTTTTTCACGTTCTCTACAACACTTTTTGATTCTCAAAATCCACACCCTATTCTTTTAAGCACAACTCTTAGGATACCACATTTCTTTAGATTATTTCACACACTTTATTTCCACAATTCCTTTCTTTTTCAATATCTTTCATTTCTCTTTATTTTTTTATATGGAGGGGTTCCATCTTTTTCAACAAAATCTTTCAAGGAGGGAATTTCTCAAACTTCTTGATTTACCTCATTTTTCACCACAACCCCAACTTACACCTTTCGCCTAAGTTAACTATTCAAAAAAATAAATGCCTCATGAAGATTATAGGTGGAAAAAAAAGGGGTACTTGTGCTCAAGGTTCTTCCAAAGAAAAGGATAGGCTCAAGTGGTGCGAAGCTAGGTTCACACTTTCACAAGGTAATCATAATGACGTATAACGGAAAAATTGGTTCACTCTCCACAAATTGCCTAAGATCATCTATATCATTCACTCACTTTAACCGATTGGACCAACGAGGCAATTTCTACGTATAACCAAGCGTGTATTTCAAGTCAACCTCACCACACACATTATTTAACACAATCATCAAGCGAGATTTAACCATTTGTTGCAAACGTGCAGCGATGATCACAAGAGTTCCACTCAACAAATTGCATAGACACAATGAGAAGTTACGAGTTCACATATTACTTATGCAACTCAATTCACCTCATCGGATTTGCACACATACATCGTTCAAACAAGAGCACAAACTCAGCACTAAGCTCCTCCACAAACTCAGCAGTTGCATCATCAGCCCTATCACCATCTCTGGTCATAGTAGTCGGATGACCCTCTGAACTGGCTGGAATATTAGTGCCTGGAATGTTGGGAATCTAAATTGTGTCGAGCATCATCGACAAATCTTTGGACTTTTTCTCGTCTAAATCTTTACTCAACCCAACAACATCGGCCTTCAAGTCCTTCACAACAACAGTAGCACCCTGGCTCTCCTCACAAGGTTCAACCATCGCAGTAATGGCATCCAAATCAAACTTGTGGTTATTAAGCAACTCCCAATGTTTCTACATCTCTATCTTAATTGGGGAAGCGGTAGCAGCAATCGCCTGCTCTACCAGCACATGCACCGTGGCCTCTACCCGAGAGGCATGTAACAAATTGAGCCAGATGGCCCATCTTATACAATATAGCCTAGGTGATAGGGGGTCGGGAGGCAGCAACATAGGTAGTAGGACGGGGTGCAGCAGTAGAACTAGGATTAGTAGAAGGAGAAGGACAACAGGTACATGTAGGTTCATAATCCTGAGAAGGCATGATTGCCTCGGTTGGCAGCATATTACTATCACCAACTCGGAACGTATCCATCGGTGCATCCCTCCTCCTGTCGGCCTCATCCCTTTAGTACACAGCCTTGATACGTCAGATTTCAATAAAAGAGGTGGGGGTCACCTCCACATCCATCTTCCCATTCATTAGGACACGGGCTCGCCTACCCAGCTTAGTGATCAACACCGAAAATGGAAGGGAAGTGTGACTCTGCTTCTCCCTCATGGCCATCTCTTGCTCAATAAGCAGCCCCAAGTTTAGCCTCAGTCGAGATATGATAGAACCAAGACAAGCAACCTTCGGGTGTCGGAGGATCGACTCATTCTATGAAGGCATGATTATGTTACTAATGAACCCGAACTAGTATCTGGCAACAATTGTCAAGTCCTTTTTCTCAATCAGTGCACCTCCCTCGATCCACCTCACTGTCACATCAGGAATAAGAGGTGCCATCAAACCCTTTAGATCATTTACAGTCTTCTTCTTTATAATGTCGATGTAATCATGCATGAAGTCCTATGAACACCCAATTATCACATTTATATATGAGCTGCTGCACCTCACCATCCGGCCTCGAACCGTTACCTCATCCACCAGCTTAAACATGTTGGCCTTTCTCTCCCCTTTAGGGACAAACTCCCCATAAGAAGAGTAAAACTCTTGAACCTAAGTACGGATGTAAGGGCCTCGGGGATTAGTAAAAACTTGGATTTTGTGGAACTTCAAGGTGTTCCACACTTCAGGATACATCTCAACCACAATGTCGGTAGAGAACCTCTGTTCTTCAAAAATGTTCCCCGATCCCTCGGCCTTTACTCTTTTGAGTGACCAGGGAAGTGGAACCTAAACTAGTGGAGCCTGTACTACAGTCTGAGTTGGGGCTAGGGGAGGAGGAGGTATAAGAGGCACCAGGATCCTAGACGGATCATTTATTGCATTGGACCAAAGCTACACTCCCCTATCCTATAAGAATTAATCATCTTCCAGCTCAAAGATGGAGGCCGGAGAACTATCCTAAGATTTTCCCTCATTTTTCAGAGAGAGTGAGGATTGTGGTGTAGATCCCCTCTCTATCGGATATTGCCTCTCCAGGTGTCAACTCAACGGGCACATTGCCCTTTCCTTTACCCATTTTTAGAGGGAGTTTAGTAATCGGATCCCGGGAAGCAGCAACTTCGTCATTTATAATTATCCCTTGAGCCCTCTTCCGAGGAAGTTGGTTTCTTCATGCCACTTTGGGTCTAGCCATACCAGCGAAATAATGCTGAAAACATTAGGTGAAGTTAGGAAAAGTATTTACAGTGTAACAGTTGTAGGAAGACTAGCCAAACTGATAGGCGAGTCGCTGAACACCTTTGACGAGCCAAGTCAGGCTTGCCGAAAGTTCCAGAACAAATTCATTCCAAAATAAGCTTACATCGGCGAAGTCTAGGACCATATGAAAGATCGTCGACACCATTCAGTAAACTAGAAGTAGCTCACCAAAAGTTACAACAATTTCAAAAAATAGGGGGTAGAAGGGAGGTCAGAAGGGACTTTCGATGAGTCGCCGAGTGAACTCGGTGAGCTCAGGCATATCACCGAAAGTTACAAATCTCAAACCATCAAAAAAGCGAAACAAAAGGTGATGATGGGTGACTTAGGCGAACCGCCGAACTACTCAACCCAACTCGCCGAATAGTTCAACCTGCCAATTTTATGCCCCGACCTTCAAAAATCTAACCCACAGCTTCCAAAAATAAAATTAAACTATTTCTCTATTCAATTAGACTGAGACCCATTGATGTTTGACATAATCAAAGACACAACTTGAAATTCCAATGTCAACGATCGCATGTAGTAATATAACCCAACCGAATGGGTTGGAGTTGAGTCCCAAGGGAGCGGTTGCAAGAATTAATAGAAAAGTAAAATTATGTTCTAATCAATCATAGCTATAAATATTAACAAATAAAAACATACTAAATCTAAAGGTGACACGAATGTCAATTATCAATGGGGGGTTTTTATTCAACTAAGAAACAAAAACAACAAAAGTATAAAGATGCGATATAGGGAAATGGGATTCTTGGGATGTGAAAGGAATATGGGATAAAATATACTATTGGGTAAATGCTATTGATAGTAAATCGCTGAATATTTGTAACTAGGCTAGACTTTAGTCGGCGTAAATTTTCTGTCGAGCAACTTACCTCGAATCAACTCGATTTCTCTCGAACACCGAGTTACAGCATTTAAGAGCAGCCTCCACCTTAGCCCATTCACTCTCTCGAGCTGAATGTGTGGGAGAAGTCTAGGATTCACTCTCTCGAGTTGAACTCACGACGACCCTATGACCACCGGGTATCGATTTAGTAGTCTTAGTTTTAAAACCTCTCTCTCAAGAAAGCCAAAAACACTAAGATGAAATCATGTTTGCAACTACAATCCCATTAAGTTCAAACACAACTACTAAACGAAATCACATTTAAATAGTAAATAGACTAACAATAAGAAATACCCAACAAGAAATTTAACCTACATTCAAAAAATGACACCCCAACAATTGGGGTTTTAGCTAGACATGGAAAAGAGATAGAAATCATTACCAACAAGTATTTCAATCAAGTGGGTACGCTAGACAATGTCTTTAAACACGTCTAGGATGATAACAATGTCTCCCAAAAACTCTAAGAACTAAAAATTAAAAATATTCTAAGTCTTAGTAGTTCTCTACAAGTTGATTGATTGATAAGCTACAAAATTAAATAGGTATTTACAGTTTTCAGAAATTTGTGTTGCCAAGGACCACCCGGCACAGTTAGTCGGGATCGTTGATACACTCGGCGATCCACCCTTTAGTCTGGTTCATCACCTTTTAGCCTTCGCCTTCAACATCTTCGCATTTTAATTCATTGGGCGACAGGGAACTGTTTTGCAGAACTGCTTGGCGATGCGTCGACTGCTCCATTTCTTCGCAGACTTGATCTTTTCTTTCAAGGCTCAGCACACTGGAACATTAGGAGAGATTTGAGGCTTTTCGGTGATTCACCTTACAGATTAGGCGATCTTCAGGCCATCTTTTCTTACTTTTTTCAGCCGCTTTGTTCCTTTTTTGCCAAGTAGTGTCCATGCTTTGCCTAAAATTCAAAATACCTTAAACTTAAGGATTTACATCAGTTATTGAGATGAAATATGCATTTGAGGACACTAAATCTATCAAAATAATCCCCTAAATGTGTCAAAATCGTGGACTCATCAATACCCCCAACTTAAACTTTTGTTTGTCCTCAAGAAAAACTCAAGTTTGGAAGTTCAAAAGGGATGTCTCAAACAGTACTACACATGACTTAATCATGAATGTATACACAAGACTCAAATTACTCATGCAAGGATCAATTTTGTACTCAAAAACTCAAGTCAGACACACTATTATCAAAGATTCTCAAGCTTACAATACTTGCTTCAAATGCAAGTTCAAGCTCAACTAAGGTGTTCAAATGCCCTCACACATAGAATGATTCCATATTCACACACAATGATTCAATCATTTAATGTTCTGGAATCAAATGCAATGCTCATACTCATAAAGAAGAACACTGCATTCTTTCACCCATAGGTTTCCCTGTATTTTCCAATTGACAATTGCTTCAGCTCACTCAAGATCAAAAAGGTCTTTTCAAGGTTTGTGATGGGACTAAGTGCAAAGGTATGGTCATTTAGGCTCAGTGACTTTCATCCTCACGAAATGTGGTGCTCACGACACTTCTTTTCCTCTTCTTTCAACATTTTCATTAGTGCTCATAAATAATCCCATTATTCACTTTCCATGGATTGTTCGGAAACCCCATTTTTTTTGTACTGTATTCCATGACTTTTTCTTTTTTGTTCTTTCCTTCTTTTTTTTTCTCTTTTTTTTTGTATGTAGGGGTTCCATTTTTCTCAACAACATGTGTTAAAGGAGACTTTCCTTGCACTTCTTGACTTGCCCTTTTCTTTTCACCACACCCTCAATTTATGTCTTTTGGCGTATGTTGGCTATTCAATCAACCACAAATCAAGAAGATTGTAGGTAGTGGATTAAAAGAGGTCATGTTTTCATCAAGTTTCTTCCAAACAAAGGTAAGGCTTAAGGGGTGTTCAAAAGAGGTTCACACAAACTTACACGGTAGGCCACAAAAGAGGTATATGTCAAAGTCGCTCACACTCTTCGAAGTTGCCTTAGACCATATCAGAAGATAGCCTTGCTTAGTCGACCAGACCAATGGTGCAAAATATAGGTGTTATTATTGTGGTTCACAGTAAGTTCATCACACAAGGCATCGACACTAAAGTCAACCGAGGCTTCACACTTTGGCTAGTGTGCATTGTTCATCACAAGAGAATCAATTTGATACTTGGCTAGTTACAACGAGATGCAAAGAGTTCACATATTGTCTATGCAACTTCAATTGGCCTCATTGTAGCCACGCATTCATTTGCGTTCGATTATGAGTAATATTCGTGTCATCGTTATTGATAAAAACCGGTACTCAAATTTGCACAAGAACAACAACATTCAACATATACAAAAGGTGGAATTTTTTTTTGGAAGGGTCAAAAATCATTTACAATTAAAAATGAGGAGTCACACGATCAAACATCCACAAAAGCAGTGTTTAACACATTTTAAGCTCAAAGCCCAATATATAAACAAAACTAATATGCACAAAGGTGGGCTCACCCCACCACAAACAAAAATCATTTGTCCTCAAATGCAAACAAAAATATCTTAAAGTAAAATAAAGTAAGACAGAGAGGGAGGTAAAGAGGGGATCATATCTATGTAGTTGCTCCATCTATCTGTGAGTCAGTTCTTGATGCATCTATCTGGTCTCGGGTCTTAGTACCCGAAGTTCCTTCAAAAGGAACAATAGTGCCAAACTTTCTAGGAGTTTCTACAGGTGTGTCTGCCAAGAAATTTCGAACAACTGTATAAAATCCCTAAGCCTATGAAGGAATATAGGGGCCTTGGGGAGTAGTCTCCCTGTCAGAAATGGGCCTCTTTCCCTTGCCTTTATTTCCAGCTGGAGGTTCTTCTCTTCCCTTCTTGGGAGGATTTGACCCCCCCTTCATTTATTGTGATATCCCATGCTCATTTTCGGGGTGGCATGACAATATTGGTCTTTATCATATCTTGGGATACTCAGACTTCTCCCTGCTAGACTCAACAACATGCAAGCACAACCCCACAAGATTTAACCGATTTTAAGGCAGAAAAATACAGAATTTTAACAATATAAACACTACATGAAAGATTTTCACAGGCATAACCAAAAACAATTAAGTTCAGAGAGGCCCAACACACATCACTAAGATAAGATCGTTGCAAATGAGTACAAAATTGCTAAAAATAAATTCGGTGTTCAGAAAACCAACCATAGATGCCGATTAAAATAGTTTTGAAATGCTAAGCGGCAATGTAATCCACTCCGAACACAAATCAATGACTAAAATACATTAAAATTGCTAAACTATAGAAACTAAGGTGCGGGTGTGAGTTTGTGATGATTGAAAGTGACGAAAAGTGAAGTGTTTGAATGTTTAAACCTTTGACCTTTTAAGAAACCATCCAGTTCTCGCACATTCAGCGACATTAGTCATGCTCGCCCACCTAGTCAGTGACATGCCTAGTGGAAACTTATCACACCGAGTTTTATAGGTTCCACAGTTGATGTGGGGATCCAAACGGCGGATTATATCAGGATCGCCGACCTGGTCGGCGATTTGCCAATAATTTCTTGGGCTCACCGAATTTTACAGACTCCAATGTAAAATTGTCTTGAGTCCAACAGCGGTCTGGGTCGGGTTCGCCGACCACTTCGGCGATGCGCCGACTAGACCCTTTACTCGCTAATCTGCACTTTTCAACATTTTTCCCACTTCGACTTACACAAACAACACACTATTATTTCTTAAAGAAAAAATAAAACGATAAGGGGTCTTGGGTTGCCTCCCAAGTAGCGCCTTAGTTAACGTCGTGGCACGACGGAAGTCCCCACTTAAGTTCCATTAGTGGGGTTTGCCTCACTTTCATAAGGCGACCCCTCTTCCGGCTCTAGGTAGAGACATTCCAGTAGTATCAAGAGAGCCTTAAACCTTTGCCACAACTCATAATCTGACTCACCCTCTAATTTACTGAAACTTAGGATGTTATCCCTTACCAACATCATTTTTAGAGGAGGGTGGTCTATTGGGTCACTATTGCTAGTAGATATACTCAAATTTTTTTCTGTTCAAAATAGTAACACAAAAACCAAAACTAAAACTTAAGTAAGTTCAATTTTAATTAAGAAGAACAAAATTCAACGTAACTAAAAATTCTCAACAAACATTACTCCCCGGCAGCGGAGCCGTTTTGATGTTTGACGTAATCATAGACACAACTTCCAAATCAAGTGTCAACAATCGCGTGTAGTAATATAACCCAATCGAATGGGTTGTGGTTGAGTCCTAACGGAGCGGTTGAAAGAGTTAATAGAAAAGTAAAATTATGTTCTAATCATTCATAGCTATAAATATTAATGAATAAAAACATACTAAATCAAAAAGTGACACAAATGTCAGTTATCAATCGGGGGTTTGTATTCAACTAAGAAACAAAAACAACAAAAATATAAAGATGCTCGATAGGGAGACATGATTCTTGGGATGTGATAGGAATATGGGATAAAATATACAATTGGGTAAATGATATTCATAGTAAATCGCTGAATATTTGTTACTAGGCTAGACTTTCGTGGGGGTAAATTCTCTCTCCAGTAACTTACCCCGAATCAACTCGGTTTTTTTCTTGAAATCTGAGTTGCAACATTTCAGAGCAGCCTCCGCCTTAGCCAATTCACTCTCTTGAGCTGAATGTGTGGCAGAAGGTCTAAGATTAACTATCTCGAGTTAAACCCACGATGAACCAATAACCACCAGCTATCAATTTAGTAGTCTTAGTTTTAAAACCTCTCTCTCGAGCTAGCCAAAAAAACTAAGATGAAATCGTATTTGCAACTACAATCCCATTCAGTTCAAACACACTTACTAAACGAAATAACATTTAAAAAGCAAATAGACTAACAATAGGCAATACCCAACAGGAAATTTAACCATATTTACAAAATCACACCTCAAGAATTGGAGTTTTAGCTGGACATGAAAAAGGGACAAAAATCAATACCAAAAAGTGTTTCCATAAAGTGGGTACGATAGAAAATGTCTTTAAACACGTCTAGGATGAAGATTCTTTGATGCCCACTTCCAATTTCTTGGAGTTGAAAACCTTCAAGCTCAAGAACAATGTCTCCCAAAAACTCTAAGATGTAAAACCTGAACATATTCTAAGTCTCAGTAAATTCTCTACAACTTGATTGATTGATAAACTACACAATAAAATAAGTATTTATAGTTTTCTAAAATTTTTGTTTCGAAGGACCACTCAACGCAGTTAGTCGGGATCACCGATACACTCGGTGATCCACCCTTTGGTCTGGTTCATCGCCTTTTATCTTTTGCCTTCAGCATCTTTGCGTTTTGATTCATTGGGCGAGAGGGAACTGCTCATTTTCCTAGCAAACTTGATCTTCTTCAAGGCTCAGCACACTGGAACATTAGGTTAGATTTGAGGACTTTCGGTGAATCAACTAACGGATTAGACGATCTTCATGCCGTCTTTTCTTCCTTCTTTCAGCCGCTTGGTTCTTTTTTTCCCAAGTAGTGTCCATGCTTTCCCTCAAACTCCAAATACCTGAAACTTAAGGATTTACATCAGTTGTTGAGACAAAATATGCATTTGACGACACTAAATCTATCAAAGAAAAGCCCTAAATGAGTCCAAATCGTGGAATCATCACCCATACTACCCAAGCCCTCGGGGTACTCACACTTCCCCTTATTTGGCCAAAATTGGCCAATTGACATTTTTTCCCCTTAAGAATGACGTCAACCGCTCTATCATTGGGCAAAATCCCACAATTAGAACAATTCAGGGTTACTCAGAATTTCAATATGACGCAACAATTTTAACAAGCTTTGGCATGGGATTTCACAAACTAAGGCCTATTAGCAATGATTTCAACTATATACGGGCAAATAAACCACTACACGATAATCAAAACCACACCAAGCACATATAACATGTAACGACCCTTCCGAAATAATATAAGCCAATAACTTACGAGATTTTTATACATATATTGCCCTCACACTAGACGAAAATGACGTAAAAGAATACCACCAACTTCCTAGTATCCGAACTAGATCTTTCATGCTTCACACAATCATACAAAATTAGTGATAAATTTAATATATTACAAGACTTGGGCTTACACACCCCAAAAGGTCAAAACATAGAGCCATACTTATATTACAACCCATGGCGACATGATCAAATTAGTCCTCAAAATTTCATGTAAATATACAACACATAGATCATGTACAAGTCCCAAGGTTTATACAAAATATAGATGTCTATATGCAAATGTGATCTTCCTTAAGGCTCTCAAAATTTCCATCTCCAATGGCCAGCTTCATGTATCCACTCGATCATTCCCCTACGATAGAAACAACTATCGCTAAGCATATAGCTTAGTGGTGCAAAACTATAGTTTCGGAGCCATCCGATTCACAAAACAAACTTTCTCAAGTCATGGGCAACATAATTGAACATAATTAATAAATCAAGTAAACAATATATAAAGAGTATCAAGTTCGATATTTAAAGACCCAAATGTCAAGAATGTTCATAGCATGATTTTCCAAGAGATTCAACAACAAGGCTCGCCCAATATGTACATCATGTCCTCACACCAAGCACAAACAAGTATCAAAAAGGGTCGACGCCCTATATCAAGAAGGTTCAAAGCCCAATAATCAAGAGAACCAAGAACCATATTAAAAATGGCTTTCTAATTCGTACTTAAAATGGACAACATCCATACTTAAGACGAACTAAAAATCCAGAGTCAAGATGGCAAATGATCCGAATCAAGAGGCATGCCAAGAGTGACAAAGTCACAGCCACAAGAAGGACAAGGTCTCAACAAGAGTCCAGGTGATCAAACAATCCATACAAGTGGGCGAGTTACACAAGCGTCTTTAACGTCTCAAAGGATACCAACACAACAATGCAAAGTGACAAGAGGTAACCAAGGCACCAAGATCCAATTTCAGACATACTAGAGGTTAAAAGACTGCAAGTACATGTTTATACACAAACCTCAGTGCTTTAGCAAAGAAACAATCCAACCAATGTATCAAGGTGTTCAACTTGTTCACGAGTATATACAACCTTTAAAATACAATTAAACAACTTCTTTAATCCCTAGAAACTCAATAACATTGATGTAAAATAGGATCATCATCACAAGTAAAACTAGCCTGCACAAACACAACAATGCTCCCAAAACAGTGATTCTGGCCAGCCTAGTACCTCATGTCGCAACTTAGATTTGAAACACAAAATAGCAAAACTAGACTTTATAACCTTCATGCAATATGTAGATACATATCCTAGGGTTGCAAAAAAACAAGAATCACCGCAAAATGTATTTTTTACAACAAGATATAGTCAAAACACTTACAACTGTTCATGCAGAATTTGAAATTACAAAATCTGGACAGAACTTGTCCTATGTTGCGTCCCATATTTCGAATCCATAACAGCTGAATCAGAGTTTGACATAAACATAAAAGTTGTAGGTCTACAAATTAGCTTTCCAAATCATATTTACTCCCTGTAAACTAAGTTTAGAGCGAGAGATATGCATAATATACCAAACACTACCTAGCTCAAAAACAGATTTCGTCACTTACCAAAAAGAAGTGTGTGTTCTTGAATTCCAGCCAAAAGGGCCATGTTTTTCTTGCGATTTTGAAGAACAATCTGCTAAGCTAAGGTTCTAATGTTCTTAGACTTGAGGAAAACGAAATTAATTATAGGAGGTGTGAAAATATATAGTTACAAAGGTGATACTTATCACCTGTACAGATGTCACCAAAAGGGGCTGCCCAAACAAAAAGTTGGCTGCCCAAAAAGCATACAGATATACCTATATGTATATCCCTCATCTCCTCTTAAAGTTAAACATAATTCTAATTAGAATATTACCTAAACACCCCATCACAAATCCTTAAATTACGATAAGAATTTATGCTAAGCAAGTTGGCAATTATCACAACACTTCAAGTTCCCAAAATGAGACTAAAACATATTCTAGTAATTAAGCAACGGTAAATCGACATGCGACTCTTGGTTAGTATTTAGGGGTGTTACAATTATCTCCCCCGTAAAGATATTTCATCTCGGAATTTACCTTATGCTAGTCCCGGAACTAGTGCAGATACTGAGTCCTCATGTCTTCTTGTCTTTCCCAAGTAGCTTCCTTTCCAGAATGGTTCCTCCAAAGTACCTTTACTAAGGGGATTCTCTTGTTTCTATGTTGCTTCACTTCCCAAGCTTGAATTAAAATAGGTTCTTCATCATACGTCAAGTCAGGATTAACCTTAATAGATTCAACTGGGAGAACATACGATGGATCAGAACGATATCTTCTGAGCATAGAAACATGAAAGACATTGTGAATCTTCTCCCACTCCGGTGGCAAAGATAATTTATATGCAACTGGTCCAACCCTTTCAAGTGTCTCATAATGTCCAATAAATCGGAAACTAAGTTTTCCTTTTTGGCCAAATCTCATAATCTTTTCTCATGGAGACACCTTTAGGAATACTTTATCTCCCACTTGATATTCAATGTCCCGCCTTTTAAGATCAGCATATGACTTTTGTCTATCCGAAGAAATCTTTAGACGAACCTTGATAATTTTTACCTTCTCCTCTGTTTGTTGCACAATTTTAGGACCAACAAGCTTTCCGTCACCAACTTCACTCCAACAAAGAGGGGTCCGGCATTTCCTTCCGTAAAGGGCTTCATAGGGAGGCATTCCAATAGATATTATTATAAGCAAATTCTATCAAAGCCAAGTGTTTGTCCCAACTACTCTCAAACTTCATTATACAAGCTCGAGGGATATCCTCCAAAATTTGTATCACTCTTTCTGACTGGCCGTCCATCTAAGGATGGAACGAAGTGCTAAATTTCAACTTAGTACCCAAAGCTTCCTGCAAGCTACCCCAAAATCTAGATGTAAACCTTGGGTCTCGGTCAGATACAATAGACACAGGGATCCCATGTAGTCTCACAATCTCATTAATGTACAATTCGGCTAAACGCTGAAGTGAATAATCCATCTTGATTACTAAGAGGTGAGCACTCTTGGTTAGCCTGTCCACAATCACCCATATTGCATCATGATTTCTCTGAGTGCGAGGAGGTTCAGAAACAAAGTCCATAGTTATTCTCTCCCATTTCCATTCCGGCATCGACAAGGGCTGTAGTAAACCAACTGGACCTGATGTTCTGCCTTTACTTGTTGACAAGCCAAACATGTAGAAATGAACTCCCCAATGTCTCTCTTCATACCATTCCACCAATAATGTTCTTTAATGGTCAGATACATCTTTATACCTCCAGGATGCATTGCATATGGGGAAGTATGTGCTTCATTCAATATTTCACCAATAATGTTCTTTAATGGTCAGATACATCTTTATACCTCCAGGATGCATTGCATATGGGGAAGTATGTGCTTCATTCAATATTTTTTTCCTCAAGTTGTCATCATTAGGGACTCATAACCTGTTTTGGTAAAATAAGACACCATCCTCTATTAATATAAAATCAAGTTTTTCCCCATTTTGAACTTCTATGGTTAATTTTACAAGTTTCTCATCTATCTTTTGTGCTTCCTTCACTTGTTCATGTAATATTGGCTTTACTTGCAAATTAGCAATAACTGAACCATTTTAATTAGGTGTAAAACAAACATTCATGGCTCTTAATTCAAGAAGCAAGGATAAAGGACTCAAGGAAATGCTTGCGAAGGATTTTCGACTTAAGGCATCGGTAACCACATTGGCTTTCCCTGGATGTTAATCAATTGTGCAGTCATAATCCTTAATGAGTTCAAGCCATCTACGTTGTCGAAGGTTTAGCTCCTTCTGAGTACCCAAGTACTTTAAGCTCTTGTGATCAGTAAATATATGACATTTCTCTCCATATAAATAATGCCGCGATATTTTTAAAGCAAACACTACAGCAGCAAATTCAAGATCATGGGTAGGATAATTCAATTCATGCGGTTTTAATTTTCGAGCGGCATAAGAAATAACCTTCCTTTCTTGCATCAAAACGCATCCGAGACCATTGTGAGAAGCATCGCTGTATACTACATATTCTCTCCCTTCAATTGGTAGAGTAAGTATAGGTGCTTGAGTCAACAAGGATTTGAAAGTTTCAAAGCTCTCTTGGCATTTTTCGTCCCAAATAAACTTTACTTCCTTTTGCAAGAGTTGAGTCAAATGAGAGGTGATAATGGAAAAGTCTTTCACAAATCTTCTGTAGTATCCTGCTAAGCCTAAGAAACTTCTTACCTCGGGTGGACTTTTAGGAGGTCTCCATTCAACAACGGCTTGTATCTTACTAGGATCTACCTTCACGCCTTCGGCTGATATAACATATCCTAGAAATGTCAATTCATCAAGCCAAAATTCACACTTGGAAAGTTTAGCATAAAGTTCCTTTTCCTTTAAAATTTGCAAAATAATCCGGAGGTGTTTATCATGGTCTTCACTACTTCTGGAAAATATTAAAATATCATCTATAAAAACAACCACAAACTGATCAAGATAAGGCTTGAATACTCGATTCATTAGATCCATGAATACTGCAGGAGCATTTGACAATCCAAATGGCATCACCAAAAATTCATAATGCTCATACCGAGTTCTAAAAGCAGTTTTAGGAATATCTTCCGCTCTAACACGCAGTTGGTGATATCCAAACCTTAAATCAATCTTTGAGAAATACTTTAGCACCCTTCAGTTGGTCAAACAAATAATCGATCCTTGGTAGCGGATATCTATTTTTGATTGTTATTCTGTTCAATTGTCTATAGTCGATGCAAAGCGTAAGAGTGCCACCTTTCTTCTTGACGAATAAAACAGGGGCTCCCCAAGGAGAAGCACTAGGTCAAATAAACCCTTTCTCAAGAAGTTCTTGCAATTGAGCTTTCAATTCTCTTAATTCTGTCGGAGCCATTCTATAAGGAGTGATAGAAATAGGGGTAGATCCAGGAATAAGCTCGATTGGAAATTCAACCTCTCTTTTCGAGAGCAATCCAGTAAGGTTTTCTGGGATAAGTTCTGGAAAATCACATACGACATGTATGTCCTTAATACAAGGACTCTCCAACCGTGTATCAACTATGTGAGCAAGGTATGCCCCACAACCTTGACGCATCAATTTTCTTGCCAAGGCCGCAGAAATAACACTAGCTGTCAATGATCTTTCACCTTGTACAATGATATGTGAAAATGTCGGATCTTTAAAGGTCACATGCTTTGATCTACAATCTACCACTGCATGATATTTATGAAGCCAATCCATCCCGATAATAACATCAAAATGCTTGAAGGGCATTTCAATCAAATCAACAAGGAAGGCTAGGCTTTGAATCACGAAGGGGCAATCACGATAAATTCGATTACACACAACCTGATAACCCAAAGGACTTTCAACCAGCACATCATAATTAAGTTTCATAGATTTCACATTTTTAGGAAGAACAAGTGATGAACAAATATACGAATGTGTAGAACCCGGATCAATCAATGTAAACACACATAAGCCAAATAAGTGAAATTTATCGACAACCACGTCTTGTCCATCTTGATCATCCCTCTGCCTCATAGCATAAGCACGTGCAGTAGCCCTTTGTCCACTAGCTTGATTAGCTCCACTTGTACCTGCTGCTTGGGTGTTTTTAGGTCCTGCACCTCTATTAGTTTTGCGGAGGATTAATAGAAGGCTTATGAATTGAGCCTTCAATTCTCAAGGAAGGAGCATTATTAGGATTAGGACAACCCTTGACTTTATGATCAAAGCTCCCACCATTGAAACATGCACCAAAAGCTCTCATGCAAGTACCATAGTGATTCTTTCCACATTGCGGACAAGTAGGAACGCGAGGCTTACCTTGGCCATAATTTGGCGTGCTAGCTGTAGAAAAATCTGATCTGCTTTGCTTTTGTTGCGATGGCCTGTTATCACTACTAGACTTAGAGTTATCAAACCTTCCCCTTTTTGATGGCCCCCCAAAATCGGTTCTAGGCTTCCAGAATTTGCTTTCATTTCTACTAGCTTCTTCTTTATCAAGTCGCTCCCAAGTAAAAGCAGCATACACTAACTTACAAAAGTTCTCATGTTGCAGGATCGCCACATTCTTTCTAATGGAATCATTTAAACCATCTTCAAATTTCCTGAACTTGTCTTTTTTCTCTTTAATAATACCTCTAGCAAAACGAGAGAGCCTTAGAAACTTCTATTGGTACTTAGCAATAGACATACCGCGTTGCCTTAAATTCAAAAACTCATTTCTCTTTGAATCGCAATAAGCAGATGGGACATATTTCATACGAAATTCCCTAAGAAAATCATCCCAAGTAAGAACAGGAGGTTTTACCTTTGCATTTGGAACAGTTACCCACCAATCATAAGCATCCTTCTGTAATAGTGAATAGCATACTTAAATTTGGCAACATCAGAACATTCCAACTGCTCAAACACCCTCTCCATGCGCTCCAGCCATTGTTCAGCATCAGTGGGATCAACGGTTCCTTCAAACTCCACTCCACCCATTTTTCTCATTTTCCCAAAGTTAATCACATTGGGATCATGCATCGCTTCAGCCATGTGGTGGAAGAATTCAGCCATTTGTTGAAAAGGAGGATTCATGGCTTGAGTACCACGGCTCATCTGAGGATATGAACCCGCTCTTACACCCTGATGGTTTCCCACATCAGACCCACTAGTGTAGGGAACATATTGATTCGGTAAAGGTTCTCCAACCTCTTCTAATGCATTAGGTTGGGGCACAGAGTTATCTGACCCTTCACGATCAGCTTCCATTGGTCGATCAAGTGGCCATAACTTAATCCTTCAAAAGGGAAGATCACATTGCGTTAGGGACATGTACATGATGCATGTGCACTCTACATGCGATAAAAATATTATAAACCATGCAAGTGAACAAATAATACAAATACAACATTTTTCGAATGTGAACAAGTATACAAGTAAGTCACAACAAAAGTCCTTGAACCAAAAACCTAGGCTCTGATACCAATAATTGTAACGACCCTTCCGAAATAATATAAGCCAATAACTTACGAGATTTTTATAAATATATTGCCCTCACACTAGACGAAAATGACGTAAAAGAATACCACCAACTTCCGAGTATCCGAACTAGATCTTTCATGCTTCACACAATTAGGAAACACAAACAACCTTGATATGTAAGTACACCATCTTCTCCATGGGAGTAAGCTTCTACAGACTTTCTAAGCATTGCTTCTTTCAATTCAACTAAGGTCTGATCAAGGCATTGCTTAGCTTTGACATCGGTTACAAAGGATGATTCTTAACCATTATGAACAATCACACCACCCTTGGTAGAGTCTACTAACTAAACTCCAAACCGGGCCAATCTATGAATATCTCAAACCAACTATTTTCTATCATCATCAATATAAGCAACACTACCCATAGATAACCAACTAAGAGCATCTGCTACTACTTTAACCTTACCGAGGTGATAGAGAACCCTCACATCATAATAATTCAATAACTCTAGCCACCTTCTTAGGTGAAGATTCAAATCCTTTTGATTAAACACATATTGCAAACTCTTATGGTTGGTGAAAACATCTACATGAACACCATACAAATAATGCCTCCATATCTTTAAGGCAAAAATGACCACCGTTAATTTAAGGTTGTGGGTAGGATAATTTTTCTCGTGAAACTTAAGTTGCCTTGAAGCATAGGTAATAACTTTACCATTAAGCATAAGAACACATCCCAACCCAATTCTAGAGACATCACAATAAACCACAAAGCCATCCCTACCTTCGGGTAAAGTCAACAACAGATCGGAAGTAAGTCTATCTTTCATCTCTTGAAAACTCATTTCGCAATCTTCAGACCATATGAACATAGCTTTCTTTTGAGTCAATGACTTCAATGGAGAAGCAATCATAGAAAACCCCTAAAACCCTTCTATGGTAACCAGCCAAACCGAAGAAGCTTCTAATATTCGTACGTGATGGAGGTCTAGGCCAACTCTTGACCACATCCATCTTAATAGGATCTGCTTCAATACCCTTACTTGATACAATGTGACCTAGAAAATCCAAGGACCTTAGCCAAAACTCACATTTTCTCAAATTTCCAAAGAGTGTTGTACTCCAAGAAATTGTAACACAATCCTCAAATGATTGATGTGATCATCCTCACTTCTCAAATAAATCAATATATCATCAATGAACACAATTACGAACATATCAAGGTATTGTCTAAGCACCATATTCATGAAATCCATAAATGTTGTTGGAGCATTAGTCAAACCAAATGGCATAACCAATAACTCAAAATGTCCATATCGGTTTCTAAAAGATGTTTTCGAGATATCATCTTCTTGCACCCTCAATTGGTGATAACCCAATCGAAGATCAATCTTAGAGAAGGAACTTGCCCCTTGAAATTGATCAAACAAATCATCTTTCCTTGGAAGAGGATACTTATTCTTAATGGTGACCTTATTCTATTGACGGTAGTCAATAAACATAGAAAGAGAACCATTTTTCTTTCTAACAAACAAAACTGGGGCACCACATTGAGAGATACTCGGTCAGATAAAACTTTTATCCAACAAATATTTCAATTTCTCTTTCAACTCCTTAAGTTCTACCGGAGCCATTCTATAAGGAGGAAAAGAAATAGGTTGCATATCTAGGAGAAGGTCAATACCCAAGTCTATTTACCATTCTAGAGGAATACTGGGTTGATCATCTATGAACACTTCCGCAAAATCATTCACAGCGGGGACCGGCTCAAGAGTAGGGGTTTTGGAATCCGTATTCCTCACCCTAACTAGATGGTAAATACAACCCTTAGAGATCTTCTTTTTATCTTTCAGAAAATAATCAAACTAACCCTCTAAGCATAAAATTTGCCCCTTCCATTTTAGGATAGGTTCGTACGGAAACTTTAATCTGAATACACGGGTTCTACAATCAATAGAAGCATAACAAGAGAGCAACCAATATATACAAATGATAACATCAAAATCTAGCATATTGAGTTCTACCAAATCAACAAGAGTAAGTCTATGGGATAAGGAAATTGGACTTCTATTGACCCTCTTAGCCACAAGAGAATCACCAACAAGGGTAGAGACAGAAAAAGGTTCTAACAACACATCGGGAAGAACATCAAACCTGATAGCCACATATGGCGTCTGATCAGTATGAGATTTTTACTCATATATGACTTATTTTTCATAATTTATTGTCCTCAAATGCCTAATCTATGCTCTAAGTTGATGTTTTTGTGTTGAATTGTAGCGAGGAAAACAAAAGAGTAAGGAAAGGACATTAATAGGGAAAAGAGAGAAGAAAAAAAGTTAAAGATCGCCAAAGCCACTCACCGGTCCGCCGAGTGGCCTTTTTACCCATCGAAAAGTACAGTAAGCTACCCCTAGGATGAAACAAATTTGGTGATGAACAATCCCTATCGGTGATACTCCAATTGGATTGGCAAAGAGGGTTCAGTACGCCGAATATTACAAAAACATAAATAAAGATGTATGCAAAACGGTGATCCAATAGAGCAAATGGCGCATCGCAGAATCCATCAGTGGCCTCGACTTAGACCGCCTAATTTTCCAGAACAAAATCAGGTGAATACTCAAAAGAAGAAGGCAATGGATAGGGTGATTGGCGAATCACCGACCTGTTGGCGACACACATCTTACCTCTTCGGTTTACCCTAAAGACCAAATTCTAAACAAGTATAAATTGATATTTAACAAAGATCTGGCCATCCTATCATTGTAGAAACTCATATCTTTAACAAAAAAACATTTTTCTTACCGTACAGAGGGTTTTGGAAGAGTTCTCGAGTAAAATTCAAAGTGGGTTTTTTTTTAACATTTCGTATCATTGTGAAGACTTGGATTGCAATACCCAGATTATGGAAAATGTAATGGGTATTGATTTCTTCCTTCTTATGATGTGTGGCTAAAAGCCCAATTCTTGGGGTGTGATCATGTGATTATTTGTCTAGTTAGCATGGGGGTATTGTTGTTTACTAATTGTTATGCTGGTTTAAAGTGGTTATGATTTATAATTTAGGTTCTATTTATAAATTTTAGTGAAAATTGCAATTTTATTGTAGTGTTCTACGATGCTTGAGAGAGAGGTGTAGAGCTAAGGATGTAAATTGGTGTTTATAGTCTTTGAGTGGTTGTTGGTTCAGCTTGAGAGAGTGTATCTTCACGCAATCCTACCTTCCCAGCTTGAGAGAGTGGGTAAATTGAGGTATAGTGTTGGTTATCTTTGAATGCTTGTCTAGGTTCGAGATAAATCGCTTGAATCATAGTAGTTGTTCGAGACAAAACTATTGCATCAATAGTCTAGCCTACCCACTAAGATCCAACAAGTTGTTAGTAAACTTTGATTATCCATATATCAAAATTAGCCTACAATCAATTACATCATTGAGAATCCCCTTTTACTTTTTTACTCCCCTATTTTTGTGATTGTTGCAGTTATTAATTGACACCTTTCAACCCCCATCTGACATTCGTTGTCAAACCCTTAACTTTGTTTGATTTCGACAATGTCTACTTCTATAACCAACTAAACCATAAGCTTTACTTCGTAATTGAATTCAATAATGTACTGTTCCTTGTAGGTTCGACCCCAACCCTTTGTTGGTTTTTATACTAGTATACAATCGCCTACACCTAGTATTGGATGGGGTATAGATGAGGAATTATCATAAATGACGCCGCAACCGGGGAATGGTGTTATTGAATACTCTTATTGAAGTTGGTTTGCGATTTTGTTGTGTTATAGTTGAACCCATTAATTGTTTGTTGTTGATTGTTGCCTTTAACCAGGTAGCAATATGAGTACTAAAGGGAGTAACACCAGCCTTCTTGAACATCGAGATGATTACAAGAATTTTCCTGATGTTTATGAAATTTAGCTGGGTACCGTTAGTGCTATTCGGATTACTCCGATCATAGGGAATGGAGTGTTCCGTGTCACTAGCCTCATGCTTCAAATCATGCAAATTAAGGGACTATTCGGAAGGCTAGAACAGGAAGACCCACAGGAGCACATAAAAATATTTGTGGAGACTTGTCAGCCATTTACATTGGTGAACATTACTCAAGAGTCAGTTAGACTTCGATGTTTCCCTTCTCTCTACAAGGGGAAGCAACGAAGTGACTATCCGAGCTACCAAGAGGATCAATCACATTATGGGGAGGGTTGACTGAAGCATTTTATGTGAAGTTTTTCCCTCCATCAAAGATTGTGAAACTTAAAGACCACATCCAAAATTTTAATCGAGTTGATGGAGAACCAATACATGAAATATGGGTGAGATTCCGGAAATTGCTGCTCAAACGTCTAACCCATGGACTCCCAGAGAATGTGATATTATAATAATTCTATAGGAGTCTGTATCTAGTCAACAAATGAGCAGTTAATCAGCTTATTAGAGAGGGAATCATGCAACAATAATTCACTATAGCCTCCACTCTCTTTAATGAAATTACTAAAATCAATAGTGCATGATACACTAAAGAAGATCAAGTGTCTGCATTGAATTTTGGGATAACAAAAGAGCAAGTGGCGAAGAATCAAGAATCGGATTAAAACATAGCCAAAATGATAACCCAAATGTGTTTGATTAATGACCAAATCCTGGGGGTTATGTCAGAAAACTATGAAGTCAAAAAGGTTTCAAGTTTAGAGGAGGGTTCTTACCTGGACTCTCTAAAGTTGGGTGAGAATCAAGGTTTGAACATATATGGTGAAAATGAAAGGATAGGAATGTATCATGATAGGAGTGATTATGATGAATATTATGTTTCGAATAGTAGCAGCCCAAACTGTAGAGATTTCTACGAGAGTTGTCTAGTGGATGAGTTACTATCTCAAATTCAAAACAAAGTGGAAGGATTAGACGACACTCTTAATGAAATGAGAAATAACTTTTCAACCTTGAATAGCAAAGTAAACTCTCACTCGAAGTCTATCAAGCAACTCGAGTGGTCGATGCATCAACTCTCATCCCAAATGGACTCTACATTATCAGATGGGTATGTGAATGAAGATGTGGAGAATTTTGAAGTTGGTCATGACAAGAGATTAGCGGTATTACCCCGGAGTGGTAATGGAGTTTGTGGTGAAATGAAGGTGAACAATGAGGCAAACACTAGTAGAGAATGGAAAGACACCCTTGAGGTAGAAGAACCAAACCAAGCTCCAGAAGACAACATGTACGAACAGGATAAAGAAGTTCCGAAGTGAATCAACGAAAATGAAGTTATCTCCCATCAAAAGCTGATAAAAGCACTACCCAAAGTAATTCCACCATTTCCCCAAAGACTAAAAAACGGAATGAAGATGAAAAGTTCAAGAAATTTCTCTCCGTATTCAAGACATTGTCGATAAATTTGCCTGTTGTGGAAGCATTGCTAGAAATACTCATTTATGCCAAGTTTATGAAAGAGTTGGTCACCAAGAAATAGAGCATGGATTTTGAAACAGTTGAAGTTTCTCATAACTGTAGTGCTATTATGTCTAGCAACATTGTAAAAAAAAGGATGATCCAGGAGTATTCACTATCCCATGTATTATCGGAATGCATCAATTAACCAAAGAACTCTGTGACTTGGGAACGGGCATGAATGTGATGTTGTATGCAATTTATAAGCAACTTGGGTTGGGTGTGCATACATCGACAATAATGCGGCTCCTAATGGCTTATCGGTCGATCAAACACCCCATTGGAATCCTTTTTGACATTTTGGTGAAAGTACACAAGTTTTTTTTTCCAGTATATTTTATTATTTTAGATTGTGAGATTGATGCCGAAGTTCCAATCATTTTTAGAAGACCATTTTTGGCAACTGGAAGATATTTGGTGGACGTTGAGAGTGGCGAGTTGAAGTTTTGGGTAAATGACGAAGAGGTCACTTTCATTGTATGCAAATCCATGAAACAACATAGCGATATTTATGTGGTCTCAATCATTGATGTAGTTGATGAATTGGTGGATAGAGTGAGTGAAATGATGGGTATGGGTGAACCTCGTGCTGTGGTGCTCTCAAACTATGACAAGGATGAAGTCCAAGGATATGATGAAATGGTAGCTGCTTTATCGGGACTAGGTTCTTACTCAATAAACACATTGAAGAGTAATATTCATGTAAAGAATAGAGGGAGTCCACCCGCTAAACCATCAACAGAGGAACTCCCAAAGCTTGAGTTGAAAGTGCTTCCATTTCATCTTCGGTATGCATTTTTGGGGAGAATTAACCCTATGCATGTTATCATTGCAACGGACTTGCTTGAGTGGCAAGTGAAATTGCTTCTTGAGGTGTTGAAGCGTTACATTAAATCCATAGGATGGACAATTGTTGATGTTGTAGGTATTCCACTCGGAATTTGCACTCACAAAATTCAATTGGAAAGTGGGTGTAAGAAAAGTGTGGAGCATCAATGAAGAATAAATCCTCCTATACAAGAAGTAGTGAAGAATTAAATCATGAAGTGGATAGATGCAAACGTGCTTTACCGTATTGCAGATAGCAAATGGTTATGCCCCGTGCAATGTGTACCAAAGAACGGCAATATCGTTGTAGTTCCAACTGAAAAAGGGAAACTTGTAACTATGAGACCGTTCACTGGGTGGCGATTTTGCATGGATCAGCAGAAGAGAAATTCGTGGACTGAAAAAGATCATTTTCCCATGCCCTTCATGGACCAAATGTTTGATAGACCTGTAGAGTGCGGATGGTTAATTCTTTGATGGCTATTCCGGGTATAACCAAATTTTCATGGCATGGGAAGATCAAGAGAAAACCACTTTCACTTGTCCTTATTGGACTTTTTCTTTCAAAAGGATTCCTTTTGCGTTGTGCAATTCTCCAACAACATTCAAACGTTGAATGCTCTCTATATTCGCTGACATGGTTGAAGATCCAATGGGGGTCTTTATGGATGACTTCTTAGTTGTGGGTGTTTCATTTGAAACATGTGTAGCACACCTAGGGCAGGCCCTTCAAAGATGTGCGGAAACGAACTTATTCCTAAACATGGAGAAACACCACTTTATGGTGAAGAAAGATATAATCTTAGGTCATAAGGTATCACAAAAGGGGATGGAGGTCGACAAAGCGAAGATTGAGGTAGTTTAGAAGATACCACCACCCATCTCGGTAAAAGGCATTCAGAGCTTCTTGGGCCATGCCAGATTCAATTAAAGATTCATTAAATATTTCTTAAAAATTGCCCACCATTTCTGCAAGCTATTGGAGAATAAGGTGAATTTTTTTTTGATGATGCATGTTGGAAAGCATTTGAGTTCTTGAAAGAAAAGTTAATCTTCCCTTGAGTGATCATTGGCCCTGATTGGTCAGAACCGTTTGAGGTGATATGTGATGCAAGTGGCACTACTGTAGGTGTTATGTTAGGGAAAAAGTGCAACAAGATCTTTCATCCAATCTATTATGCCAACAAGTCATTGAATGGGGCTCAACGTAACTACACTGTGATCGAGCAAAAACTACTTTCGGTAGTGTATGCATTTGAGAAGTTTAGGGCATAATTTCTAGGTACTAGAGTTATAGTTCACACTGATCATGCAGCACTGCAGTACTTTATGGCAAAGAAAGATGCTAAACCAAGGTTGATAATATGGGTGTTGTTATTGCAGGAATTCAACTTTGAAGTGAAGGATAGAAGCGGTTGTCAAAATCAGGTTCCCGATCACCTATCTAGGGTGGAGGGAAAGGATAAAGACGAGCTGGAGTTTGACATAAATGACTCATTCCAAGATGAGCATGAATTTGCGCCCACCCTTCATCTCATTCCTTGGTATGTTGATTTCGCAAACTATGTAGTGTACAAAATAATGCTGGAGGATCTGAACTTCTATTAACAAAAGCGGTTCTAGTTCGATGTAAAGAGGTATTTCTGGGATGAACCATATATGTTCAAAGAATGTACAGACCATATAATACGAATATGCCTGCCGAAGGAGGAGGTCAATGAAATTCAAAATGTTTGCCACGCTTCACCTATTGGTGGTCATCATAGCGGTGTGTGAATAGCCACCAAAGTACTTCAAAGTGGCTACTATTGGACATCCCTTCTACAAAGATGCCCATGAATTTTTCAAGCGATGCATTCAATGCCAAAAGAAAGTAGGGGTATCCATACGTCATGAAATACCCCTAAATCCCATTCTAGAGATTGAATTGTTCCATGTTTGGGGAATAGACTTTTGGATCCTTTTATGAGCTCATTTTGAAATAAGTATATTTTTGTGGCGGTTGATTATGTTTCTAAATGGGTGGAATCTATAGCACTATCCAACAATGAGGGGAAGAGTGTTGTGCGATTCTTGAAGCTTACATCTTTGAAAGATTTCGTACCCCATGTGTAATTATTAGTGATGGAGGATATTATTTTTGCAATTGACTGTTTGCATAATTACTGAGTAAATATGGAGAGAAGCATAACGTGGAAATGCCATATCATCCATAAACAACCGATCAAGTTGAGGTTTCAAATTGAGAGATTAAGACTATCCTAGCTAAAATAGTAAATGCAAATAGGACGGATTGGTATCGAAAGCTAGATGATGCTCTTTTGGCGTATCATACTACCTACAAAACACCAATTGGTGTGTGTCCATATTAGTTAGTGTTTGGGAAATCTTGTCACCTGCCGATTGAGCTTGAACATAAGGCACTCTAGGAGTTAAAGGCATTAAATCTGAATTGAGGGCATGCTTTAAAAGGGAGAGTGTACCAGCTGCATGAGTTTGAAGAATTACAATTGAGAGCAGATGAATGTTCAGCCAAGTATAAGGAGAAAATGAAGAAATGGGACTACGCTATGATCCTTAGGAGAGAACATTTAGTGGGAGAATTTGTGTTGCTCTAGAAATCTCGCTTGAGACTCTCCCCGGGTAAGCTCAAATTGAAGTGGTCTGGCCCATTTAAAGTGAATAGTGTATTCATGAATGGGGCAATGAAGTTGAAGGTAAAGAGGGACCAACTTTCAAGGTGAATGCGCAGCGTATGAAGCTTTATTTCAGTGAATGTCATGAGATTTCTGTAATTGAAGTGGTGTATTTGAAAGATGCTTGACAGCATTTCCATGTAATGCCATGACGTTAAATAAGACGCTTCTAGGGAGGCAACCCAAGCTTTAGTTGTTTTCAAATAACGTGTATGGAATGTGCAGGAATTGGTGATTGTGCGATGATACAAGCTGTTCGGAGAATCGCTGAATGGCTCGGTGACCCTAACAAATCCTGCATTATTGCTCTAGACACATGGACCATTCATTCTGAAAAATTTGGCGAGGCTACTAGTTTGTTCAGCGATGCTCCGATAAGGTTCAGTGAGACGCTGAGCAGTTCAGAGCCACCTTTTTGTAAATTTTGGTGGTCCAGTAGTCTTCTTGGCCAATTGTCGAGTGGTTTGCCGTACCCAATTTCACCCCCTTTTGGCCATGCAGAAAAGGTCAACATCCCATAACTTTTGGCGGCCAATGTGCAATTTAGCGCACCACCAAATGGTTTTGCGCTCGATGTCAAGCGTCACCGATTGGGCAGATACTGAAGGATTTCTCTAATCCTATTCCTTTTATTTAGTTTTCTTTATTTCTTTTCTTTATTTTATTTTTCACTGAGGACAATGTTAGGTGTATTTGGTGGGGTGGACATTAGATCGTGGTTGTTCCCTTGCAATGTTTGAGTGTCGGTTTTGGTCAATACCAATGATTTGAATAGGTCTCTTATGTGAGTGACGTGTATGTGCAAATCTGATGAGGTGAATTGATTTGCATAACTCATATGTGAGCTTATACCATTTTATTGTGACTAGGCAATTTGTTGAGTGGAACTCTTGTGATGACCATTGAATGTTTGAAAAAATGGTTAAGTCTTGTTTTGATAGTTGTGTTGGATGCCAAGTGTGGTGAGGTTGAATTGTAATGCATGCTTGATCATGCCTAGAACTTTCCCAGTTGGTCTGATTGGCTAATGTGAGTAAGTGATAGAGATTATCTTAGGCAATTTGTGGTGAGTGAGCCAATTTTGTCATTATACCTCTTTGTGACCACCTTGTGAGAGTGTGAACCTAGCTTGGCACCATTTGAGCCTATCTTTTCCTTTGGAAGAATCTTGAACACAAATGACCCCTTTTCTTGCCCACCTATAATCTTCATGAGGCCTTGATTTTTATAAATAGCAAACTTAGTCCAAAAGCCTATGTTGGGGTGTGGTGAAAAAAGAGGTAAATCAAGAAGTTTTAGAAAATTCCCCCTTTGAAAGATGTTAAAAAAGATGGAACCCCTGCACATAAAAAAAAAGAGAAAAAGAAAGAAGAAGAAAGAAAGATGAAAGAGATTGCAAAAGAGAAATATTGTTGAAATAAAATGTGTGAAATGAGCAAAAGAAATGGGGTATAGAATAAGTTGTTCTTAAAAAATTAGGGTGTGGATTTTGAGAATCCAAAAACTGTTGTAGAAAAGGTGAAAGAATGAAAATCAGGTCATGCGTCATGAAGGTAGAAGTCAGTAAACATAAATGATCACACCATTACCTCAGCCCCGTTACAAGCCTCAAAAGACCTTTGCGATCTTGAATGAGCTTATTATCATGTTGATAGGAAAATACGGGTAAGCCAATGGGCAAAGATCATGCATGCATTTGTTTTTGAGAGACAGAGAGTTGTTTCTGATTCCAAAATCTTTAAGTTGATGAACTTTGTCTAAGCATGAAATCGTTTGTAGTTTGAGGGCATCCAAATGCTTTTGTTGAGCTTGAACTTGCATTTAAAGGAAGCATTGTGAGTTTTAGTCCATTTGATGATGGTTAATCACAATTTGAAAGTTAGAGTTCACAATTGAGCATTGCATGTGTAGTTCGAACCTCTTGTGTGCATGCGTGTTGAGTCTTGAGTAGCACTGTTGGTAGACATCCTTGATGAATGGACTGATCTTGAGTTTACTTGAGGACAAGCAAAATTTAAGTTAGGTTGTTGATGAGTCTAAGATTTTGACTCATTTAGGGCTTGGTTTTCATAATTTATTGTCCTCAAATGCCTAATATGTGCTAGGAAAACAAAAGAGCAAGGAAAGGACATTAATAGGCAAAATAGAGAAGAAAAGAAAAGCTAAAGATAGCCAAAGCCACTCGGCGGTCCGCCGAGTGGCCGCTTCACCTAAAGAAATTTACAGTACGCTACCTCTGGGATGGAAGAAATTGGGCGACGAACAATCTCTATCCACGTCATGCCCATTGCATTGGTAAAGAGGGCTTAGTCCGCCGAATAATACAGAAACATAAATGAAGATGCAAGCAAAACGGCAATCCAAGAGAGCGAATGGCGCATCGTAGAATCCATCAGTGACTTCGCCTTAGACTGCCTAAAGTTCCAAAACAAAATCAGGTGAAAAATCAAGAGAAGAAGACAATGGAAAGGGCGATTGGTGAGTCGCCGACCTGTTGGCGACATGCGACTTACCTCGTCGTTTTATCCAAAAGAACTAATTCTGAAAAAAGTATAAATTGATTATTTAGCATAGATCTGGCCATCCTATCCTTGTAGAAACTCATATCTTTAACAAAAAACAATGTTGCAGTAGAGAGGGTTTTGGAAGAGTTTTCGAGTAAAATTTAAAGTGGGTTTTTTGATTTATGAATATTTTGGATCATTGTTAAGACTTGGATTGCAATACCTAGATTATAGAAAATGTAATAGGTATTGATTTCTTCCTTTTTATGATGTGTGGCTAAAACCCCAATTCTTGGGGTGTGATCATGAGATTATTTGTCTAATTAGCTTGTGGGTATTGTTGTTTACTAATATTTATGTTTCTTTAAATTGGGTCTTATTTATAGATGAGGTTCAATTTATAAATTGCAGTGAAAATTGCAATTTTATGGTAGTGTTCTATGCATACTTGAGAGAGAGGTGTAGAGCTAAGGTTGTAAATTGGCATTTGTAGGCTTTAAGTGGTTGTTGGTTCAGCTAGAGAGAGTGAATCTTCATGCAATTATACCTACCCATTTTGAGAGAGTGGGTAAATTGAGGTATTGTGCTGGTTATCTTAGCATGTTTGTCAAGGTTCGAGAGATATCAGTTGAATCGTAGTAGTTGTTCGAGATAAAACTATTGCATCTATAGTCTACTCTACCCACTAAGATCCAACGAGTTGTTAGTAAACTTTGATTACCCATATAGAGAAAGTAGCCTATAATAGATCACATCCCTGAGAAACCCCTTTTACTTCTCTACTCCTATGTTTTTGTGAATGTTGTAGTTGTTAATTGCCACCTTTAAACCCCCATGTGACATTCATTGTCAAGCCCATAACTTAGTTTGTCTTATTTCGACAATGTCTACTTCTATAATAAAATAAACCATAAGCTTTACTTCCTAATTGAATTCAATACCGTACCGCTCTCCGTGGGTTAGACCCTAACCATTTTTTGGGTTTTTTACTAGTATACGACCGCCTACACCTAGTATTGCATAAGGTGTAGATGAGCGTTTATCAGTGTCACAATAGAGAAACTAGCACTAGGATCAAGTAAAGAACAAACATCAATTTTGAAAACTTTCAACATAGTGGTAATTACATCGGGAGAACCCTCTTGTTCACCACATGTCTGAAGTGCATAAGACCTATTTTTATTAGGATCATTCGCACCCAAACCACTTGGACCGAATGATGGATATGGTTGTGCCCTACGTCGACTATCTCCTTCATTTTTAGCAACTGAAGGACAATTTGTTATCTTGTGATATGTTTTAGCACAACCAAACCAAGCATTAGAACCCACTAGACACTTTCCATCATGCTTTCTTCCACACTTAGCACATTCTGGCAATGAAGACCCATTACCACCTCCGTGAGGTTTAGGGTTAGATACCCTCTCATTGTTAAACATCTGAGAAGCCTTAGAGTAACCTTGCTCGGGAAACCTTTGTCGAATACCTGTACGACCACGTCCATTAGACTTAGAGTATGAAGAGTTACCATCATTAGTTCTTGCCCTCTTTATCTTCCTATGCCTCTTCTAAAGTTTCTCCTCTTCAATTTGTTGGGCATCAAACAAGGACGAGAAATGTCCATGTCATGGACAAGCGTAGCGGTACGACATTTTTTCACAACCAAGTCGGGCACTCCCGAAACGAACTTGCTCATCATTGATTTAGAATCTGCCACTAAAGATGGAGCATACTTCGACAACAGTGTAACCTCAAAACATATTCCTTCACACTCATGTTTCCATGCCGATGATTAATAAACGCAAGTACCTTAGCCTGTCTCATCTCAAGAGAATTGAATCTATCAATAAAAGAAAACTTGAACCTTTCCCATTCTATGGAACCTGCTTCTTCCGATTTTCCTACTTTCCATTAGTTGAACCAAATTTGAGCAACACCGTTAGGTTGATAAGTGGCCAATTCGTCCTTTTTCCATCGGATTCACTCGCATAATAGCCAACACCTTATAGACCTCTTCAATGAACTCTTCAGGATCTTCCTCAACTTTAGAACCATAGAATTCCAGAGGATTCATCCTTGTGAAGTCTGTTACACGAGATGCCGCCGTACCCACATTTGGGTTCAAGGGGTCCACATCCTCCATATTGGCTTGGGCCTTCATGGATTGAGCCAACACTTGTAAAGCAGTCCCAAACTCCACAGTAGTCACTTGCTCGGCCAAAGGGTCAACTGGAGCTTGAGGAGTTTATGGAGGAGCTTCTTGATCCACATTGTCTCCCTCATTCCTTCTAGAAAAATCTCTTCAAGTAGTCATAACATGTAAACCATCGGGTAAGGATTATAAGAAAGACCTTATAGAGTTAAACTCTATCGCATGACTTAGAGTGAAGAAAGAAGTCAAGTTCCCTAAACATCTAGTAGCCTCTCATTCCTAAATGTGATGCGCTTCACACTTATGAACAAGATTCTACTTGATGTGGTTTTGAGACATCCTAGAACCATTCTAAATCTTGTGCTATGATTACCAAGTTTGTCACGTACCAGGGGTACACCCTTGATGTAACATGACATACACGACCCAAGAGACCTTATACATGCCACCTAGCTTTCATAGTCAAGATAAATAAATTTACATGATTTTAAAAACATTTCAATACACTCAAAGTCTTTATAAAATGAAGCGGAAGTCTAATACACTTGTCTCAAAAACAATCTAATACAATAGAATCTTTGGAACACAACCCATACTACAATGTTCAAAACATAAAACAAAATTACATAAGAGAAATGGTGACAAAATCCTCGAATGCTATGAGGATTCACGAATCTTCAAGTCTTGCCTCTACTAAGATCCTAGCCACAAGGATGGGAGTCGAGATCACCGGACCCTACATTTTGATAAGAAATGTAGGCAAGCCTATGCATTAGTACTAGAATGTACTAAATAGGATAATTTGCATAAAAACGTAAACACAAACATTAGACAACATAAGTCATAAGGATACTTAATTCACTTATCCTCAGTCAAGACATGGGTCATCCACCTCTAGTCTTACATATCATGGAAGGAAAGTTAAGCAACAATCCAAGCTAATGATTTATCATAAGATTGTTCATACTATTCTTGCTTACCTTTAAAGACATGGGGATTTGCCTCCTTGACTCCTTTAAAGGCAAATGGATATTCGACTCTTGCCTTACTATAAAAGCTAATAGGTATTCGCCTCTTACCTTACATATTGTGGAATCATGGGTACTCACCTCTATATCTTTCTATAAGGATCAGGGCTACTCGCCTCCATGTCCATCATTCATTATAGGAACGTGAGTAGTTGCTTATTGTTCAACAACAAGGAATAAGGGTAGTCATCTCACATCCTTTATCATATGACATGGGTAATCACCTCATGTTTCTAACTTATTAATATGGGTAACCGCCTCATATGCTTCTCATATAGGGTTGATGGGTAATCGCCTCAAGCCTCATCAATTTCATAGTCTTTTCACTTTGATTCATTTTAGGTGAGAAATCACTTCAACCTTGAATCATTCAATGTGAGAAAGCCTTTCACATGCATACATACATAAGGAATCATGTAGGTAAATCCCTTCCACAACAATTCTATCTAAAATCAACAATTATCACATAAGCTTCACTCTCAAAGCCCTACAAATCATAATTCATCATATATGCATCAATAATAAGCAATTAATATCTATATGCTTCAATCATAAGCAATTAATATCTATATGCTTCAATCTCAAAACAGTCCATAATGTACCGTATCAATCCAATAAGAATACATCTAAATCCATAAATTCTTCTTTCATGCAGTAAAACCTATTTACATCAATTTCACCTTAGAAACACGAGTTAATCATGGGTACATGTAAATTTATCCTAAAAACATGTAATCCTATCAATTCATGCATAAACAATCATAACCCAATCATTTGGATAAACATTCATCAAGACCCACAACTTTAAAAGAAAACCTTAACTCAAATTGGGAAATTTCTTCTTTTCAATGAACCTTGGGGGATCAATGGATGAAAGGATTCAATGGATGAAAAGCTATCGTACCTTGATATTAAAGCCCAGAAACTATTGAGGAATTGAGACTTGACCTTGATCCTAGCTTGGCCTCTATCTTCTTCTTCAAGTTATAGAGAGAGAAATATTTTAGAAAAGAACCCAATTATTTTGTTATGTTTGAGAGAATTACTTGAATGGGTGAGTTTTGAAGCTAAAATCACTTATATAAGGGTCCTAGGCTTGGGTATCACAACATAGATTTTATTTAATTAAAACCAGAAAAGACCTAAAAGCCCCTAACTTTCAATGGATTGAACCACCTACACGACAGGCTCCATGAGCCGTGGTGGCTCTCACAAGCCATAGTGCCTCCAGTGGTTTTAGACATATGGCTTGGAAAACCACCACTTCACCATTTGAACCCAATTCTTGACCACGACTCTTCCCACGGCCCATACTGGTCTTTACGAGCCGTAAAGTGGCTCGTGGGAGGATCTCACATTAGGAAGCCTCTTTGGAGCACACTACACAACCCTTCAAGGGAAACACCACGACATGTGGTCCCTACCGCAAGGCATCATGGTGGTTGGGTGAGGTGAGCATCCCTTGGCTAGCTTTTACGAGCCACTACGAGCAACATCACGACTCGTGGTGCCCTTCCCGGACCGTATGGGTCCACGTGCAGGTGTCCTAGTCTCACTTCTTTAGGTCATGACATCAAGTGTTACTCCATGCTTAGACTACTACATTTTCGAGGCGTTACAAAGTTCCTCACCCATAGGTGGTAGGTCAAACTATATACCCTTCCGTGCAGATACGGTGTTTGCATCATCCCGTATCAAACCAACATCGAAAATCTTGGTAGCCTAATTCAACCCATCACATCCCCACTCTAGAATAGTAGCCTCTATACAGAGGCCAAAGATTAGACATAGAAATAGTAATGTGGTTTTCTACCAAAAAGCCCTTTCATGAATCTGTCTATCAGTATCTCCTAGAAATCTATCTCGTGCCCCATAATCAACAAAGCAAGCATCATTGCACGATCCCAATTGACTATGTTATCTGCCAATTTGGGGACACTCTAACTCGCATAATAGATAACCAAAACTTTGCTACAAAATAAAGAGTCACCTTTTTTATAGGAAGGATCATGTCATAGATTAACTCACCATTCAGCACGCATCGTCAATGTTCTCAGACATCAAATGTAGTAGGGTCTCTCTTTAGTGAGTATCGACAACTCTATTCTACACCACCCGCAATTTGTAGTCATGCTCAGCTATGTTAATTGGCTAAGCATGTGAAGGGTTGTAAATAAAATGGTGTAGTATGGCCTAAGATATGTCTAGGGGGATACCCCGCACAACACTACTCAAAGGTGGGGTTGATCCAGTGCCTTAAACCGTGGCATCAGAGCATTTTGGAATCTCAACTTCTTCCTCTCAAACATCGTGCCCCTCCTCAGTCAGGGAGGAACCATCAAGGGTGGATGACTGCTCCCCCTCCTACACTAGAATTATCTCTAGTTGTCTGGCTTGTTGCCATTTAATCTGGGGGGCTGTAGGGGAGCCCTTTGTGGTCCCCAACTAAAAATCAGAACCGCTCGACTTATCAGTAGGCTGCCGAGCCAACGGTACAATACACTTGGATGCATATTTATGTTTGTATGTGTGAGCTTTCTTCGGCAACATTCGACATGTGAAAGACTTATTAGTACCCAACTATACAAAACGAAATACAAAAAGAACAAAAGAAAGTTAGGTAACTAAATGGAAGTAAAAAAAAATTTCAACATGGTACTGTTTTGGACCCACGAGTAGTACTTATACATCGTAGATGCTTTTACGGATCATAGGTCCCACCCATATGAAAGGAAGTCCATATTTTAGTTTCTGAAGTTAGAACAACGGTTCAACATGATGGTCTATCAATGGACCTATGGTCTGTAAATCAATCTGTGTTGAATGGCCCATCAACGGACCTACGGTCCATACATCAATCAATCATAGAAAAACATAGGCTATTGTTTTGTGCCTCAGAGTGATTGAAGCAGAACTACGGTTCGTGGGTCACCCTATGACCCTTAGATTAAGTCGTCAATTTCAATTTTTTAAAAGTTCAGGCCCATTTCATTCGTTATCTCTATTGCATTATTTAGATTATTAAATCATTTCTAGAACCTGCACTTCAACATATTTTAATGTTATTCCTTCATCCCTAGGGTTTTAAAAATGCATTTAAATACACAACCAATAGTAAAAAAGAAAAACCCTAAGTCAAGAACACAACAAGATGCTTTTATCCAAATTAATACACCAAAAATTGACGACACTCACAATACGGTCATCTCAAGAGTACATTAAAACTAATATGATCAACTTCAACAAGCAATTAATACCCAAAGTCAAGTAAAAACTTTTAATTTCAACTAAAAATTTAAGTACTTTGGTTCAAAATGAGTACATTTCAGAAGAAACACGAAGTAGTGTGAGTGTGTGCGCTTAAACTCAGTAACCCACGTGTGAGTATCCGACCCTATGATCTTTGATTTGAGAAGACAAAAAATTTTGGGTGAATTTTTAGAAACTAAGAATAAATGGGGTAGATGAGAGAAGGGAGGATTATTAATAGATTATGGGAGATTGAAGGGTTGGAAATGGAAGTGAAAGGGTGGGATGATAAAGGGGTAACTGATTCTACAGAGTTGTAATGGTTGGGAGGAGGTAAAATGGGAAATGAATTTAAAATGAATGGTTTTATTTTATTTAGGTAGCAGGTCAGGTCAGTTCATTTTTACTACTAGGACTTACGATTTGCCGTCGATTGTACATAGCAAGAACTGCGGTCCTTAGATGGGTCCATCATTTTCCTCTATACTTGATAAAATTTAATACTGTATTTGGGGTCTACGATTAAAAACTACCGACTATTAAAAGTACAGCGGTTTATATTGTGCAACTGTAGACTTAAATTTGCAACTGTGTTTATACCTTAGATTTTACGGATGCCATTTATGGTATGTCGACTTAATGGCAACTCGTCTATGGGAACTCTAGAAGCCCTGACACTTATAATTTTCCAAATTTCTCTTTCTTTCCTGCACATGTAGCAAGCATTAAGACTTTTGTTTGACATATTCTTGAATCTTTTTTGACACAGACCCTATACTACCCAAATCTAGCAAAAACGAAACTCAATAAAGTATTAAATTAATTTAAAAGTCTTTCAAAGCATAAAAAACTAAAAATCTCCTAAACTGGCTAGATTTTACATCTTTGGTTGCCTCCCAAGTAGAGCTTGATTTAACATCGCGGCATGATGCAAACCTCTTGATTACTCTAACATTATCAAGTTTGATCACCACTTTGGCCTCTTTCGTTTGACCAAAGTAGATTTTGATTATTTGGTCATTAATATAGAATTTTATTCCTTCCTAATTCTCATGTTCAACCGCTCTGTGTGAAAACACTTGTACCACTCTGAATGTCCCTGTCCACTTATACTTGAGATTGCCAGGAAATAAACACTATCTTGAGTAAAATAGAAGTACCAAATCACCAGGAGCAAACTCACACATTATAATTTTTTTATCATGGTACTTCTTCACCTTTTCTCTATATATAAGTCTGCATTTTCATATTCTTTTATGCGAAAATCATTAAGATCATTCAACTCATAAATATCTTACTTTATGCGTCATCTGAATCTAGATTCAACTACTTGAATACCCACATTGGTTTATGCTCTAGCTCTACAGGCAAGTGACAAGACTTACCAAAAACAAGTTGGTAGAGAGACATACCTATAGGGGTATTGAATGCAGTGTGATAGGCCTATTGAGAATCATCAAGCTTTCTCGACCAATCAGTTTTGTTTTAATTCACAGAATTTGCAAGGATTTGCTTAATTTTCTGATTTGACACTTCAACTTGCCCTCTAGATTGCGGATGATAAGGAGTTGCTACGCTGTGACGAGCACCTTACTTCTCAAGAACCGCCTTGAACATCATATTACAAAAGTGGGATCCTTTATTTCCAATAATAGCCCTCGGTGTACCAAATCTAAAGAAGATATTATTTTTCAAGAATGTGGTGACACTCTTCCTTTCATTATTTGAAAACGCAACAGCTTCCATTCATTTAGAAACATAGTCAACCGCTACAAATATGTACTTCATTCCATTCGAACTCACAAACGGACATATAAATTCAAGACCCCAAACATCAAATAATTCAATCACTTGTATAGGTGTCATTGGGAGTTCTTGTTTCCTTGAAATATCTCGTTCTCTTTTGGACAAATCACAAGAGTTGGAAAAATCATAAGAATCTTGGTGAGTAGTGGGCAAATATTACCCACACTGTATGATTTTATAAGCAGTCTTGAGACCACTATGATGGCACCAACAGAAGACGATTGTGATGCTTCCAATATACTCATCATCTCTACCTCAGGCATAAAGTGACGAATAATCTCATTAGCATAGACACAAAAAAAGTAAGGCTCTTCCCAGAAAAAACTTCTTCGCATTAGACATAAATTTTCTTCTTTGGAGGAATTATAAATCCAAAGCCACCACATCACTTGCGAAGTAATTGGAAAAATTTGCGAACCGAAGGATAAGATCAAAATGAAGCAGCCAAAACCTGTTCATCAGGGAAATTTTTTCATTTCAATTGGGGAACCTTGGGGACTCAATGGATGAAAGGATTCCATGGATGAAAAGGTATCATACCTTCATAATAAAGCCCACTAATGCTTGAGGAATTGAGACTTTACCTTAATACTAGCTTGACCTCTATATTCTTGTTCAAGTTCTAGAGAGAGAGAAATATTTTGGCGAAGAACCCAATTATTTAATTTATGTTTGAGAGAATTACTTGAATTGGTGAGTTTTGAAACTAAAATAACTTATATAGGGGTCCTAGTCTTGGGTATAACGACATAGATTTATTTAATTTAAACTAGAAAAGACCCAAAAGACCCAAAAGACCCTAACTTTTAGTGGACTGAACCACATTCACGACAGGCTCCACGAGTTGTGGTGCCAGCAGTGGTCCTAGACTAGTGTCTTGGAAAACCACCACTTTACCCTCTGAACCCAATTCTTGACCACGACTCTTCCCACGGCCCGTACTGGCTTTCACAAGCCGTCAACTGGCTTGTGGGAGGGTCTTAGTTTAGGCAGCCTCTTTGGAGCACATTTCCCATCCCTTCACGAGCGCCACCACTACCCATGGTCCCTACCACGAGATGTCATGGTGGTTATTGGATGTGAGAATCCTTTGGCTAGCTATTGTGAGCCACCTTCGGCAGCACCACGACTCGTAATGCCCTTCAGAGCCAGTATGGGTCCACGTACAGGTTGTCTAGGCTCACTTCTTTAGCTCATAACATCAAGTGTTACCCCATGTGTCACGCCTCGAGACTACCCCCGAGACGCGAACACGGGACCTAAGACCATAATTGATCCCAAGCTAACCCTACTGGCATGCTCATGAGCATACTAAAGATAATAAACTGATGCGGAAGGTAAATCATAAATAAAATAAAAGGATGGGGAATACCCATATATACTATAACTGAGATAAATGAAAACTGATGACTTTAATACAAAGAAGATATTAACTCAATACTAAGCTGAATCTAACTATGTCTGAAAATAGCCTCTAACTGACTAGAAATCTTGGGATATGCCCCAGCTAAGTCTAGTAAAACTGAAACTAAAGGACTAAAAAAATACTGAAAAGAAACTCATGATTATTGTCCTCGGAGAATGAGGACTCACCACTAATTCTGCCGAACTAGAGATCGATTTCTGCATGCTTAGAACCTAAACCTACATTATGAGAAGATGCTGCACACGTATGCATCAGTACTTGAAAGGTACTGAGCATGCAGGATAGAATGCAGCTGAAATAATATATAACTGAACAAAACAAATAAGCAGTGATATAATCTGAACGGCATATAGATACTGAATGCTTAGATAACTGAATGCAGTGACCAGTTTATAACATGTTGAAACTGAATATTGACTATACTGATAAATGGAAATGCAATAGAATCTGACTGAACTGTGGGAGCTACTAATAACCAACATAAAACCACATGAGATAAATGTAGAGTCCAATGTGTAAGCCCCATCGAGAGGACCCAATACACCCGGCCAAAGGTGTAGAGGCATACTAGTGTGATCAATAAAATTATGCCCACAGAGGGGACTTACACCTACGTGGCTCATAGTTCTGGGACTATATGGGTATGCTGAACCCTAGTCCAAGTCACAATTATGATACTCCCAATAGATTAAGTGATTAACACATTATGACTGAGTTTCTGTAATACTGGATAGCTCAAAACTGAACATTCAAAACTGAGAATGCAACAATTAATCTGAAAATGATTCATTCATAAACTGAGGCATGTATAACTGATTACTGAAATATCTGACCTAGCATGTGTAATTCAAGAACTAAAGAAATACATAGCTAGGGTTCTAAAATTTATGCAATAAACTGAGTAATAACATGATAATCCGGTTTGGAACATTTAAATAACTAATTCATGATGATATGTAGAAATTCAAGAAACCCTAGGTCTATTCATAATCATGGAATCAAGAATCTGACTGAATTCTAGGGACCTAATGGGCGAAACGAACCCATTAGTGAAATCCAACATACCTGGTGATAAATTTCACGGAGAAATATTTAGATTTCGGGGCTGGAACTGATGGAACCTTGCTGCGTTCTTGAACTATGGTTCTTGACCACTTTCTCCTCTTAGCGTTCTATTTTTTCTAAGTTTTGATTAATGATTTGACTTAGGTAAGTTCTAGTTATGTTTCTAGGCCTAAACTAACTAAAACCTCATAATTTAGGGTCTAAACGACGTAGCATAGGGGACCAACGAAATAGGAAAAGGACCAAAACAACCCTAACTTAATTCTAGTGAAGCCCATCCACGGAAGGAACGATGGTCCGTCATTTGATCTACCGGCCGTCGTTTGGGTCCGTCAGTCAAGTCTGTCTGTTAAGTCTTCACTAAAACGAGCATAACATTTTACTCAGAGGTTGGATTTTAGCAAACTCAGTGGCGTTGGAAAGAGGATTCAATTATCTATCATATCATATGTCACGGGACACATAATCAATTTTGTTCTAAGAGGTATGACCATTTAAAGTTGACCCAATCCACAATTTTCCTCTAACTAGCTCAAACGACGATCTGTGCTGGTCGACCGTAGTTCATGTTAGAGGCTGGGTAAAAGAGTCTTGATCCACGGACACAAACTACAGACCGTGGTCTGACCTACAAACCGTAGGTCTATCCATGGGTCGAGACTTAGCCAATTTTCTGAGATGGGTTTTTTGGGAGGGGCTGCAGGGGTGAACATAGACCCACAGCACGGGCCGTAGGTTAGATTACGGTGTGTAGGTTTCACCTGCAACTTCTAAAAATATGCAATTTGGTATATCTAGGATACGGGGTGTTACACCAAGCTTAGCCTACTACACTTTTGAGGTTTTACAAAGTGCCTCACCCATAGGCGGTAAATCAAATTGTATATCCCTTTGTGCAGATGCAGTGTTTGCATCATACCGTATCAAACCAACATCAAACGTCTTGGTAACCAAATTCAACCTGTCACATCCCCATATTTGAATAGTAGACTCTCCATAGAGGCCAAAGAAAAGTCCTTCCATGAATTCATCTATCAGTATCTCGTAGAAATCTATCTCGTGCCCCACAATCAAAAAAGCAAGCATCACCGCACGATCCCAAGTGACTATGTTATCTGCCATTGTGGGGGACAATCTGGCTTGCATAATAGATAACCATAACTTTGCTACAAAATAAAGTGTAACCTTTTTTATAGGAAGGGTCATGTCACAGACCACTCATCGTTCAGCCCTCATCGTCAATATTCCCAGACATCAAATGTAGTAGGGTCTCTCTTTGGTTAGTATCGACAACTCTATTCTACACCACCCCCAATTGGTAGTCATGCTCAGCTATGTTAATTGGCTAAGCATGTGAAGGGTTGTAAATAAAATGGTGTATTATAGCCTAAGAGATGTCTACGGGGATATCCCGCACACCACTAGCCAAACTCGGGGGTTGATCCAATACCTTAACCTGTGACAGCAGAGCATTTTGTACAATAGCAGTGTAGGAAGCATAAAACTCCCTCACCATATCCAGGCTATACCTCTTCGGAGTCTATGTTATCTACTCACATATGTGTCACTGGAACATCTCATGAATAGTTGTCACTATGTAAAAATTGCTTGTTAGAACTCGGAACTCCTTAGTAATGGGGCGGGCTGTCCTTAGCTAGTAATTCCTGTGTAGACCCTTTGAGAATATATGGAACATCCCCCCGAACATAATATCTATTGAGCTTAGAAGAAAGGTGTATCGGTTTAACTCTTGCGTTGGGAGAATCATGTGCTTCTCCGGTCTCCGTAGCATCAGATTTAGGGTAAGTTGTTTGAGAGAAAATATACCACCACTAAAGTCTAGCTTAGTTACAAATATTTAGCGATTTACTATCAATAGCATTTACCCGATTGTTTATTTTATCCCATATTCCTATCAGATCCCAAGAATACATCTCCCTATTTCACATATTTATATTTTTACTGTTTTTGTTTCTTCGTTGCATACAAACTCCTCATTGATAATTGACATTTGTGTCACCTTTAGATTAAGTATATTTTTATTCATAAATATTTATAACTATGATTTATTAGAACTAAATTATACTTTTCTATTTGAATCTCGACTACTAACCGCTCCCTCTAGGAATGGTCCCAATCCTTGGTTGGGTTATATTACTACTCACGATCGTTAGCACTTGAACTGGAATTAGTGCCCTAATACGTGAAGTCAAAATGGTGCCGCTGACGGGGAGTGGTCTAAATTGAGAATTTTTAGTTAAGTAGAATTTTCATTCTTGTTAGTTGTAGTTTTACTAATTTAACTTTTAGTTTTATTTTGTTTGTTCACTTCTTGTTGTTCCGAAAGAGAAAACTTGAAGAGATGGACTTTCCTCCATTAGGAGTGATGATGTTCTGGGATAAGATTCTAACTTTTAGGCAATTGGTAGGCGAACAACTTCATGAGGCGTGGTAGAGGTTTACAGCACTTCTGATTCAATGCCCTACTCATGAAATTCCCGACGTAGTTCTTTTGGAATGTTTTTACAGAAGTCTTGGTCTAGGGAATAGAGTATTTGTTGACCAACTTTTCCCTGGTAGTCTGGTACGACAGCCTTATGTGATAGTAGCAAAACTACTTGACAACTTGACGTAATCCAACCAAGAAGTGTAAAGGGACATCAACTTATCAGGTATGTTAACTCAGCTGGATGAGTTAATTAAAAGGTTAGAGAGCTCAATTTCTAGTTCATCAAGAAAGACCGCTATGTCCCTCCTCATGAGCGAAGAAAACTGAATAACAAGAAGAATGGACAAACTGAAGCAATGCTCACGCTCCTTCTCCAAAAAGCCAATACACAAGATAGGGTACTGGATGAACTCAGGGAGAATGTATTGTTGTTGAACCAGATGTCAATCTCCCATGCCATGCTCATCCAGCTACTAGGATCCCAAATGGACTAAGTTCTAAATGATCTGAAAGATGGGCTACCTGATGAAATTGAGGATAACCACACTACTGGAACTTGAGCGTGGACTTGTGTCGTGCCACGACATTAACTAAGGTGTTGCTTGACAGGAAACCCAAGACCCTTTATGGCTTTATTTTTGTTTTAAAAATAAAAGTGTGTTGATTGAGCAGGATAAAGTGAGGAAAGTGTTGAAAAGTGCAGGTTGGCGAGCTAAAGACCGAGTAGACTAATCACCAATGAGGTCGGCGACCCCGATCTTGACCGCCGTTAGACTAAAGATAAATTCAAATGAGAGTCTGTAAAACTAGGCAAGCCCTCTAAATTATTGGCAAACCACTGACCATGTCGGCGGTATCGATTTAGTCTACTGTTTAGACCCACACTATAATTGGAGCTCCTATAAAACTCAGCGAGGAGAGTGAATATTCTGTGTGTCGCCGAGTGGGTCAGGGATCACACCTAACGTCGTTGAATGGGCATGATATGGACGGTTTTTATAATGGGCTAAAGGTTTAAATTTCCAACTCTTCACTTTCCCTCGCTTTTATTCCTCTCAAACTCACAGCAGCATAGTAGTCCATATTTTTGTTATTCATTTGTGTTTGGAGAGGATTACATTGCCTCCTATCATCTCAATCTTTTTTTAATCAACTTTAAAGGTCAGGTTTCCGAACCCCGCATTTAGTATTATTAATATGTACTCAAGCAATATCTTTCGTGTTGATGTGTGATGGGCCTCTCTGATAAGATTAGAATATTTGAACGCTGATTTTAATTTAATAATCTTGCCAGTATTACTATGATCATCGAATGCCCATAAATTTGTGCGTTAAAATGAATTAAATTTTGTAGGGGTTGTACTTGCTTGTCGTTAAGTTTAGTGGGGTGAAGTCTGAGTAGCTCGTATTTGTGCCAAATGATGTAATTTGCATAGTGATAGAGTGGGTGACTCTGTTCTTAAGGGCAAAAATTGTCAATTGGTTGAATTTGGCAAAACTGGGATAACTCTTAGTTTTCTGGGGTAATCGACGCTATGGGTCTAGTTCTAATTTGAGAAATGCAATGTTTAATTTTGTTTTCTGGGGTAGCGGGGTTGAATTCGACAAGTTGGGTTGAAACTAGGCACGTTAGGTCATTTGGCGAGCTGGGTCGAGCTCACCGAACTACTTGGTGGTTCGCCTAATGTCCCCATCATGCCTTTATATTCTCTTTTTATGTGTTGTTACATTCTGTAACTTTCGGTGAGACGCCTAAGTCGCCGAAAAACTTCTTGATCACCCTTTATCTGCACCCCTGAACCCTTTATGCACTGTAACCTTCGGCGAATTATCCCTTGCTCGCTGAATGAGACCGACAATTTGCCGAGAGGTTTTTCCCTTGGACAACTTACCATAATATTTTAGCCAACTCTTTCGGCGAGTCTGATATAGCTCGCCAAGTCGATTTGGCGACTCACCGAGTAACTCGGTGAGTCCTTCTACAACTGCTTCTCTATGAAATTGATTAAGTCATATCCAACTTTTCCCAATGTTTTGCAGACAAGGCTAGATACCCCAAGGGAAATCAAAGGGGATTACACTGAATGAGGATGCAACTGCATCTAAGGAATAGGCCACAAAACTCCGCACAACTGGGGAAAAGCAAGGGTAAAGGCAAAGCACCTGCATCACCAAAGGCAAGATCCGACAGTGATGATCCCCTCTTTACCTCCCTCTCTATCTTACTTTATTTTATTTTAGGATATGTTCGTTTGCATTTACGGAAAAATGATTTTTGTTTGTAGTGGGGTGAGGCCCACCTTTGTTCATATTAGTTCTGTTTATATATTGGGATTTGAGCTTAAATTGTTTTAGATACTTTTTTTTGGAAGGTTTGAGCTTGTGGCTCCTTGCTTTTAATTGTATATGATTTTTGTCCCTTCCGAAAAAAATTGGCCACCTCTTGTATGTGTTGAATGTGGTTGTTCTCTTGTAAATTTGAGTATCGGTTTTGATCAATACCAATGACTTGAATAGTGCTCAAAATTGAGCATAAATTAATGCGCATCTACGACGAGGCCAATTAAAGTTGGATAGACAATATGTGGACTCTTTGCATTTCGTTGTGACTAGCCAATTACCAAATCAAGTCTCTTGTGATGAACATTGCACACTAGAGAAAGTATGGAGTCTTGTTTGACTTTGGTGTCGAATGCCTTGTGTGATGAGCTTACCGTGAACCATGCATGATCACACCTAGAATTTGCCCCGTTAGGCTGGTTGACTAAGTGATGCAATTTCTTGTAATGATCTTAGGCAACTTTAAAGAGTGTGAACCAATTTGAAACTATACCTCTTTTGTGGCCTACCACGTGAGTGTGTGAACCTTTTTTGAGCACCCTTTGAGCCTAAACCTTTTCTTGGAAGAAACTTGACAACTTTGCCACTTTTTATTGACCCATTACCTGTAATCCTCATGATTTGTGGTCTGTTTGAATAGCCAACTTAGGCGAAAGCCTAACTTGTGGGTGTGGTGAAAACAAAAGGAAATTCAAGTAAATACAAAGAAGTCCCTTGTGTCCATGTTTTGAGAAAAATGGAACCCCTCCATATATATAAAAAAAAAACAAGAGGACAGAAAAAAAAGTTATGAAATAAAGTTGTGGAAATACAAAGAAAATGGGGTTCCTAATGGCTCATGGAAGATAAATAAGAAGTTACTTTTTGAGCTTGAATAAAATTGATAAAGAAAAGGAAAGAAGGTGTTGTTCACATCACATTTCATGAGGATTTTTAGCCTATAAGCCTAAATGACCATACCCTTACACTCAGCACCATTACAAGCCTTGAAAAGACCTTTTTGATCTTGAACGAGTTGAAGCAAAAATCGATTGGAAAATACGGGAAAACCAATTGGTGAAATCATGCATTGTGTTTATCTCTTTGAGTGTGAGTGTTGATCTTGATTCTGGAACATTAATTAATTGAACCACTGAGTGAATTAAAATCATTCTTTTTGCGAGGGAATTTGATTTGGTTTGTTGAGCTTGAACGTGCATTTGAAGCAAGTACAGTGAACTTGATTTTCTTTGATAATGGTGAGTCACAAATTGAAACTTTGATTGTACAATTGATCCTTGCATGAGTAAGTTGAGACTTTTTTTGTGCACTCATGATTGACTCTTGTGTAACATTGTTTGAGACATCTTGTTTGAACTGCTGAACTTGAGTTTTTCTTGAGGACAAGCAAATGTTTTAAGTTGGGGGTGTTGATGAGTCCACAATTTGGACTCATTGAGAGCATTATTTTAAGGGATTTAGTGTCCGACACTACATATTTTGTCTCAAAAACTGATGTAAATCCTTGAGTTTCAGGTATTTCGAGTTAGAGACTGAGCATGGACACTATGGAGCAAAAAGGAACAAGATGGTTGAGAGAACGAAGAAATTAAGGACTGAGGATCGCCTAATGCATTAGGTGAGTCACGGATTGGCCGTTACCTCACCCAAAGTTCCAATGTGCTGAGCCCTGAAGGAAAAGATCAACTTGGCGATGAAAGGGAGCGGTCGGCGCATCACCGTACAGTTCCAAGAAGAACCACCATATCGCCAAATGACTCAAAACAAGAAGATCATGAAGGCAAAAGCTGAAAGGCAATCAACCAGACCAAAGGGCGGATAGTCGAGTGCATCAGCGACCTTGACTAACTACGTCGACTGGTCCTTCACAGCACAAATTTTTGAAAAATATCAATACCCATTTAAATCTGTAGCTTAGTATCAAGTTGTAGCAAATTATTACTGATTTTTAGAATATTTTCAGTTTTAGTTCTTAGAGTTTTTGGGAGACATTGTTCTTGAGCTTGAAGGTTTTGAAGGTTTTCAACTCAAAGAAATTGGAAGTGGATCTTGAAGAATATTTATCCTTGACATGTTTAAAGACAATATTTATCGTACCCATTTGATGGAAACACTTTTTGGTATCGATTTCTATCTGTTTTTCATGTCTAGCTAAAACCCCAATTCTTAGGGTGTGATCATGTGAACATGGGTTAAATTTACTGTTGGGTATTGCGCATTGTTAGTCTATTTGTTGTTTAAATGAGATTTCGTTTAGTAGTTGTGTTTGAACTTACTGTAGTTGCAAATACGATTTCATCTTCGTGTTTTTGGCCTGCTCGAGAGAGAGGTTTTAAAACCAAAACTACTAAATCGATAGCCTGTGGTTATTGGGTCGTCGTGGGTTCAGCTCGAGAGAGTGAATCCTAGACCTTTTCCCACACATTCTGCTCGAGAGAGTGAATGGGCTAAGGAGAAGGTTCTGCGTAATTGCTGCAACTCGCTATTCGAGAGAAACCAAGTTGATTCGGGGTAAGTTGTTTGAGAGAAAATTTACACCCACTAAAGTCTATCTTAGTTACAAATGTTCAGCGATTTACGATCAATAGCATTTACCCAATTGTTTATTTTATCCCATATTCCTATCACATCCCAAGAATCCCATCTCCCTATTTCACATCTTTATATTTTTGTTGTTTTTGTTTCTTAGTTGCATACAAACCCCCCATTGATAATTGACACTCGTGTCACCTTTAGATTTAGTATGTTTTTAATCATAAATATTTATAGCTATTATTGATTAGAACTAAATTTTACTTTTCTATTTGATTCTCGACTACTAACCGCTCCCCTGTAAGAATGATCCCAAACCTTGGTTGGGTTATATTACGACTCAGGATCGTTAACACTTGAACTGGAATTACTGTCCTGATATGTGAAGTCAGTCGTCACTTTTAATCTTTTTAAAGTTCAGGCCCATTTCATTCGTTAGCTCTATTTAATCATTTAGATCATTAAATCATTTCTCGAACTTGCATTTCAACATATTTTAATGTTATTACTTCATCCCAGGGGTTTTAACAATGCGTGTAAACACACAACAAATAGTAAATAAGAAAAACCTCAAGTCAAGAACACAACAAGAAGCTTTTATGCACATTATTACACCAAAAATTGACGACAATCACAATACGGTCATCCCAAGAGTACATTAAACCTAATATGATCAACTTCAACAGGCATTTTATACCCAATGTCAAGTAAAAACTTTTAATTTCAACTAAAAATTCAAGCACTCTTGTTCAAAATGAGTACATTCAGACGTAACTCGAAGTAATGTGAATGTGTGTGCTTAAACTCAATAACCCATTTGTGAGTATCCGGCCATACGAACTTTGATTTGAGAAGACGAAAATTTTTGGGGGAATTTGCGAATGTAAGAATAAATGGGGAAGATGAGAAAAGGGAGGATTATATTGTAGATTACGGGAGATTGAAGGGTTGGAAATGGAAGTGAAAGGGTGGGGTGATGAAGAGGTAACTGATTCTGAAGAGTTATAATGGTTGGGAGGAGGGAAAATGGGAAATGAATTTAAAATGAAGGGATTTATTTTATTTAGGTCGCAGGTCAGGTCGGTTCATTTTTACTACTAGTAAGTACTATTTCCTGTCGATGGTACGTAGCAAGAACTACGATCCTTAGATGGGTCATCATTTTCCTCTATACTTGATAAAATTTAAAAACGTATCTGGGGTATACAATTGAAAACTACGGATTGTTGAATGTAGAATGGTGTATATTTGTAACGACTCGGAAAATGATAGGTTAAGCAAGAGCCTATGACTTTGTGTTGACTTTATAATGAGGTTCTATGAGGGGTTTTTATGTAATTTCGTTTTAATTGAGTTACATCCGACAATTTAAAATGAATATGAAGTAGCTTGAAATTGGAAGTAGTCACTTTTGGAAAAAGTTCAGAACCTGGAAATTTGGTTAAGTGTGGGAAATCAGTGAGTTTTTGGCCAACTTTGAGCAGTCATAACTCCTAGATCA
>JAJONY010000178.1:0-78169 GCA_029582405.1 Solanum gandarillasii
CTATGAAACTTGGCCACATGACATGAATGAATCTGTTATGGAAGGATCATGGATAATTCCCACAACAATAATGTTACAGCTCACATGGTATTTATGTAGGTTAAGGATAATTCCCACAATAATAATGAATTAAGGTTACTTCAAGAAGTATCTCACATGTGTTCAAAGATAGTTTTACTTGCATTGATCATGATTTCGTTTTATGATGTTTAACCCTCTTTTCTTATGTTTGACTTGGTCTTTGCATATCATGAAGATGTCCTTTTTAGCATGATTTCATACTTTTATTCATGACTATCATAGTTAATACATTTTTTTTACTAACGCATACTCTTACCTACATTTCCCCAAATGTAGGGTTTGACGATTCTGATTCGCACCTCCTTGGCTAGGATCTCTTAGTAGTTGAAGATTAAAGAGTGGTGAGGCCTCATGTTCCGAGGACCAAGCCTTTACTTTATTTATGTATCTAGGATCTCTTAGTAGTTGAAGATTAAAGAGTGGTGAGGCCTCATGTTCCGAGGACCAAGCCTTTACTTTATTTATTTATTTACATTTCAGTTTTGAACTTGATGTACGAGTTACGTCCCAATTTTATTCTTATGTACTAGATGGCTAATGAGAGAAGTGTTTTAGACTTCCATTTTACTTTTATAAAACTTTTGGACTTGAAATGTTGTCTTTATCTCTTTGGATTCTATTTCTTATGTTATGAATGCTAAGTGGCTTGTGTGGGGTCTCTCGGGGTCCTATACGCCATGTTACATGTAGGGTGTACCCCTGGGTCGTGACAAACATGGTATTAGAGCACAAGATTTAGAAAGGTCCTAGGATGTCTCATAAGCCACGTCGAGTAGAGTCTTGTTCATGAGTGTGAAGCGGGACACATTTATGAATTAGAGGCTATAAGAGTGTATTGCTCAAGTTTGGTTCATGGGAGTGACACCGATGGAAAAGGTGGAATTGGCCGCTTATCAAATTAAAGGTGTTGCTCAAGTTTGGTTCAACCAATGGAAAGAAGAGAGGGTGGTAGATAAGGGTCCTATTGATTGGGAGAAATTTAAGGTTGCTTTTCTTGATAGGTTATTTCCACTTGAGAGGAGGAAGGTAAAAGTACTTGAGTTCATTAACCTTCTCCAAGGAGATATGAGTGAATGAATATTCTTGTAAATTCACACAATTGTCTAAATATGCTCCAACTATGGTTGCCCATCCAAGGGAAAGGATGAGTAAGTTTGTGTGTCGGGTGCTTCTGACTTAGTGGTAAAAGAATGCCTAACTGACATGCTTGTTAGGGAGATGGATGTATCTCGTTTGATGGGTCATGCACAACAAATATAAGAGGAAAAGATTAAGGAGAAAACTACGAATTCAAAAAGGGGAAGATGGGATGATGGTGAGTCATCACATTCAAGGTCCTATGGAGGTAATAACTCTCAAGGTAAGGGTGGTAGTGAGAAAATATTGGCCAAGCCTTTACTTCATTTATGTCTTTACATTTCAGTTTTGAACTTGATGTACGGGTTACGTCTCGATTTCATTCTTATGCACTAGATGGCTAATGAGACAAGTGTTTTAGACTTTTGCTTTACTTTTATAAAATTTTGGACTTGAAGAAATGTTGTATTTATATCTTTGGATTCTATTTCTTATATTATGAATGCTATGCGACTTGTATGGGGCCTCTCGGGATCCTATACACCATGTTACATATAGGGTATAACCTTGGGTAGTGACAGGACTGAACTACTGAAGTACAGTCTTAGCGCTTTGGGTGGCACACCATCCTAGCCCCCTATCCAGAAAATAAATGAATTTTTCTTCTCGATTCAGGGTCCTAACTCATTTAGGATTGAATGATTACTCCTAAGCTCTTCTTGATTCTCAAACCCCAAAAATATTCATAAACTTACTTATACAAACCTCCTCGAAACATAACTCTTACCAACGATACACAATACAAAAGATTTCACGACCTCTATTATTCAAGAATTGAACAAAAATCAAGAAAATACTCAAGAAATCTTTGATTCAATAATTTCAGGGATAAACTAAGTTTTATGGAGTGAGGACGAACAAAACCATCAATGTGAGAAGCCTTAAATACTTGGAAAGAACAATGTTCTTGGCGAGAAATGACGGGATCTTGACGAACGCTCAAAACCTAGCTCTTTCTCCTCTTTAACTCTTCTTTTATTTTTCTAAGGGCTTAGGAATGTGAAAGAGTGATTTAGAATCTAATTAGACCCTTAATTGGGTTAGGAAGAACGAGCTAAGCATAGTGGGAAAAGTAGAAGACGAAAATGCCCTTTTCTAAAATGGATGAAATGCCTTAAACAGAGAGTCTTCACTCAAACGGGCATCACTTTTTAGTTTGAGATCATAGTTTAGCAAACTTTGCGGCATTGTAATTAGGACTCAAAGACCTTTGATTTGATAGCACATGGTCCACCTAATTATTTATCTGATAAAAGATATGGTCGATTGAAGTTGACCCAAAACTAAAAATTGATGGGTGACTTTTACGAACCTCTATTTAGCTCTTTCGAAGTTCGCAGTTTTACATATACTGACCTTAACACCTAAGAAAATTTTGAATCACTCTGTTCAATCTTGTTCACAATTGAAGAATGGTTCGAGTCTTAACTTAGATATTGTTCGGGATGTTACATTCTATGTATGGATTGACTGCATTAATGTTATGCTTCTGTTGATTGTAGAACCCAAGTAGTCAAGTTTCATTTTCCAAATTAACCCATCATAGAGTGGAAAGGGGGAAATTTTATGCTTAAGAGTCAGTTTGTTTCATATCTTGAAGCTATAAAGATGATTTCCAAGGGTTGCATATACAATCTTGTTCAGGTAAGGGGTATGGATTCCCAAACCCCTACTTTTGAGTCGGCCCCCATTGTTAATGAGTTTCCGAAAGTGTTTCTCAATGATTTACCCGATGTTCCTCCCGAAAGGGGAATAGACTTAGGTATTGACCTTCTCCCAGATACGCAACCGATCTCTATCCCTCCTTATTGTATCGATCTGGCAGAAATTAAGGAGTTAAGGGAGTAATAGAAAGGTTTGTTGCATAAGGGTTTCATCTGACCGAGTATCTATGCATGGGGTACTCCAATTTTTTTTGTTTCAAATAAATATAGTTCAATTTGTATGTGTAATGACTACCGACAATTGAACAAGGTTACCATTAAGAACAAATATCCTCTTCCAAGGATAGATGATTTATTTGATCAACTGCAAAGAGCAAGTTACTTTTCTAAGACCAACCTTTAGTCGAGTTATCACCAATTGACGGTGAAGGAAGATGAAATTTTGAAGATAATTTTTCGATCCTGGTATGGTCATTATGAGTTTTTTGTAATGTCATTTGGTTTGACTAATTCTCTGGTGGTATTTATGGATTTACTAAATAGGGTGTTTAGACAATAGCTGGATATTTTTGTGATTGTGTTTATCTACAACATCTTGATTTACCTGAGGAGTGAGGATGAGCATACCGATTATTTGAGGATTGTGTTCCAAGTCCTCAAGGACCAACAAATCTATGCAAAGTCTAGTAAATGTGATTTTTGGTTAAGATTTGTGGCTTTTCTTGGTCACATTATTTCTGGTCTGGGTATTGATGTAGACGGTAGGAAAGTTGATGCGGTTATGAGTTGGCCTAGACCTCTAACTCCTTCGGATATTCAATGTTTCTTGGGTTTGGCTGGTTACTATAGAAGATTTGTTGAAGGGTTTTTTTCGATTGCCTATCCACTGACGGCATTTCCCCAAAAGAAGGTTAAGTTCATATGGTATGAATCGTTTGAGAAGAGTTTCCAAGAGTTGAAATATACAGTTACCACCGCTCCAGTGTTGACTTTACCAAAATAATCCGATGGGTTTATGGTTTATTGTGATGCTTCAAGAGTTGGGATCGGGTGTTTTCTTATACAAATTAGGAAGGTTATTGCTTATTCTTTGTGGAAACTTAGGATTCATGAGAAGAACTATGCTACCCATAATTTAGAATTTGCGGTTGTTGTTTTTCATTAAAGATTTGGAGGCATTACTGTTATGGCGTTCATGTTGATATCTTTACCAACCACCAAAGTTTGCAACATGTATTCAAGTAAAAGGATTTAAATATTCTCCAAAGGAGGTAACTTGAGTTACTAAAGGATTATGGCATGAGTGTCCTCTATCACCCCGACAAGACGAATATGGAGGCAAATGTTCATAGTCGATTATCAATGGGTAGTGTTGCTATATTGAGGATGGTAAAAATGAGTTCGTTTAAGATGTTCATAGACTTGTCTGATTAGATGTTCGGTTGACTGAGTCCATCAAAAGTGGTGTTACGGTACATAATGGTTCAGAATCATCTTTAGTGACAAATGTGAAAGCCAAGAAATGTCTTGATCTGATTTTGGTGGAATTAAAGGAACCCGTACTTAAAAAGTCTGTTGAGGCTTTCTCCCAAGGGAGAGATGGTGTGCTTTGGTATCAAGGTTGTTTGTGTCTTCCCAATGTTGATGATTTGATGGAGCATATTTTATCAAGTGCCCATAGTTCTGGATAATACATTCACCCAAGAGCCACCAAGATGTAACGTGACTTGCAGGAGGTCCATTGTTGGAAAGGGATGAAGAAGGAAATTGAGAAACTTGTGGCTAAGTGTCCTAATTGTCAACAAGTGAAAGTTGAGCATCAAAGTCGGGAGGTTTATCCCATGATATTTGTATTCCTACTTGGAAGTGAGAAGATTTGAATATGTTAAGCTTGGAGTTGACGTTTTTCCTTGGTTATATGTTGTTAATGAAGTTGTATTCTTGATAGGCTGTTAGATCTATTCCCCTACCCTCCTTATGTTGTTCTGAATCCCATTCGACGATGAATGTTCCCAAGGGGAGATAATGTGACACTTTAGATTCGAAAAGAAAGGAAAATGTAGTTTTAGGGCTAGTGTATGTATCTACAGGTCCTATCTACGGACTGTAGAAGCTTCTATGTGCTGTAGATGTTAACCGTAGGAACTAGGGAAAATAAATTTTTGAAGTCAAGTCCAGTACCCTTTTTACATTTCACCAGGACGGTCCATCAACTTATGTACAAGTTGTAGATAGGTCTCGTAGGTTAGCGCAAGGCTACATTAAATTTTAAAGCTTAAAATTTGTTTCAATGGTTAGCATTTACGGTCTGTGCGAAGACCTATGAGTCGATTATGGGTTTCATCAAGTGTTTGACAAATTAAGAGTCTCTAATCACTTTCTACAGTTGACCAGTACAGTCCATTAGTTCCAAACCATAGATGGTGGTCGCCAGTTATTTGTAAGGGCTTTTTGGTGTTTTTCCTAATAAACTAATTCCTAAACTATGTCATTTTTAGTTCAACCCTAAACCCTTTACAACGTTTTTAAGCCCTAAACTAACTAGTTTTCAACTCATTCTCCAAATTTGCTAAATCTAACCAAAGTCATCCTCCCAAATTCTCTCAAGTCTAAGAAAGAAGAAGTAGAGCTAGGGTTCAATTACAAGTCTTTGATCATCAATTATTTGTGGGTTTTTGACATCAAGGTATGATAGTATTAACCTATGGAGTCCTTTCCTCCATATAATTCCTAAATTTCTCAACTTATAAGTTAGATTCTACAATTGAAGTTAGGGTTTTATTCAATCTTTGTGGGTTCTTTTCAATTATAATCCAATTCATTATTTTGTATTGTTTTTGCATGAATTGAAGTAATTACATATTTTTAAGTTTAATTCACATGAACACATGCATGATCCATGATTGCTAGACTATGATCATATGATGAAGCTTATGAACTATGAGAATATGAATTTATGAAGATATGAATGTTTTCTTTATGAAAATGATAAATGATTTCAGGTTCCCTTGAGAGTAAAGCATTGATATTGCTGTTGTTGTTCTGAAGGGATCTCTCACATATTACTAAGATCATGATTGTGAAAGGAATTCTCACATAAATGATTCATAAGGTTGAATGGTTTTTTCACCTAAGTTGAATTAAGATTCCTGAGCTATTAAAAATGAAATCTAGGTTGGCTTGGTTACTAATTGTTCCATTCCACGGATAATTAGACAAGTTAAGATTGATGAATATTCCGTGGGTTTATGCTTGGCACCGAGTGGACTAGCAATGATTACCCATGTCCCATAACTATGTGACACCATAGGTTTGTCTTAGATAGACATTAGCTAGTGGATCCACTTTAACTCAAGTTTATGGTTCTTACCTTGGAAAGTAAGGACATCTCTTTTTGGTGTGGGATATACACCGTATTCCCTGCTATAACTCAGATAGTATATGTGGATTAAAGGCAAACTTCCCACATTAATGAGCTAAGGTTACTTTCTAAAGTATTTCACATGTGTTTTATAAGAGGTTTAACTTGAATTGACCATGATATGACCTATGATTTCTAACATGTTATTTTTATGATTTAGCTTGGTCATTGCATGTCATATAAAGTTGTTTTTGCAAGATTTCATAGTTGTTATGCATTACTATCATACTTGGTACATTCCATGTACTAATGCATAATTGTGCATACATTGTTTCACTAATGTAGGGTCCGACACTCATATTCCCCACATTCGTGGCTAGTTGATCCATTTGAGGTTTTGAAGATTGGTTAGTCCTCATGATCCAAAGGCCAAGATTCTCTTAATACTTTTAGGTCATTTCTGTTTTTATACTTTGTATATGATGTATGGGTTATGTCCCAATCACTTTCCTTATGATTTAATTGATGTCTTTGAGTCTTATGTTTAGACTTTCGCTTATTACAAAACTCTTTTGTATAATATGCTGCCTTTTGAACTCTTTACTTCTATTATCTTGTATGATGTATGCTAACTGGCTTGTATAGGGCCTCTCAGGGTTCTATATGCCATGTTACTCCCAGGGTCTACTCTGGTTTGTGACAAACTATGTAATACAACAAGAAAAAGAATGTGGGTAGAATAGAGAAGACTTCTTATCCCTCTTGAAGTATATTCAGGATTCACAAATATGATTTACGATGAAGATAACCCCCTTTATTTATAGGGAAAAAATGACTTGGTCTCCAAGTAGGATTCCTAACTTTTCTCTAACGGACTCCATATAATAGACATTCACTATAATACAAATATGTTTATAACACTCCCTCTTGGATGTCTATTTGTAGATTTTAGTCCTCATTAAAACCATACTAGATAAAACCCAATAGAAAAAAATTATAGTAAAGGAAAAGAGTACACTATAATAATATGAATTATAGATGCCTCATTAAAAACCTTACGAGAAAAACCCAATGGGAAAAAACCTTATGAGGAAAAAAGAGTACATCGCGTATTAACTACCCCTAATATGATTATCAATCCAAAGTCTTGAATCTTTGCATTCCAAGCTCGTACACCATCTTCTTCAAAGTTGTAGTTGGTAGAGACTTGATGAATAAATCAGTCATATCATGTGTGTAGAAAGGAAAGAGCTCCATGGATGAAGACTATCATACCTCAATTCCGAAAACTCGTCTTCAATGGTTAAATTGGAGACTTGACTTGAAACACTAGGTTGACTCCTTCTTCTTCAAGATATCTAGAGAGAGAAATATTTAAAAGAGAAGAACTTGTTCTTCTTTTAAGAATTTGAGAGAATTATTTCAATTGGGAAATTTGGGGGTAAAAACAATCATAAAGGACTTTAGATGAAGGGTAAAACGACATAGTATTAGGCTAGAATAATTAGGAAAAGACCCAAAGGCCATTAAGGAAAATAACTTCCGACCTCACCCACGGTCCGTTGGTCAGATAGAGAAGACTTCTTATTCCTCTTAGTCGTGGTTGAAATCAGAGACCACCCAGTCGTAGACCCCCATCGACAGACAACACCAACCACCCGTGGGTCCATCGACGGACCGTGGACCATGGTTGTAGGTCCCAACTCTTGACCTCAAAAGTTCTCTAACTCTGGGACTCACCTACAAGACCTATATATGACTCGTGCATTGAACAACAAACCGTCCTGGTCAACCGTTGAAAAGGTACTGAAATTTGAATTTTTTTTTGAGAATTCTAACTTGACGACCACACCACTACCAACGGACCGTCGTCCAACCTACGGACCATGAGTGGTGTCATTTGTTCTGACACCCGGTAAATGAAAAACTTAAATTTCTTGTCTTTTAGAATTCGCGGTGTTACATTATCTCCCCTTTGGGAACATTCGTCCTCGAATAGGATTCAAGATATCATAAGGAAGGTATGAGCTTAACCTAACAACCCAACATTGATGCAATCACATAATGCACATATCCAAGGAAGAAACATCACTTCAACCTAAACCATGTTCAAAACATCATATAATGAAGTCTATATGCAACTTATACTCAAATGCACAAAAACAAGTAGAAATCAATCAAGTGACTCATTTTCTCAAAATTTAAGCTTTTCATGAATATGCATAAATAAGGAAATCATACGAATATCTAAGACACATGACACCAAAGAGTAAACCATGAGGATTTAAATGCCTCAAGCTAGAGTAGGGGTAGAAGGGAAGAGATGAGGATAACGGGACATCATATCTGCCCCGGCCTCCCATGTACAACCCTTAAGTAATTGATTTCTCCAAAGAACTTTTACGGAAGAAACTTCTTTATTTCTTAACTTCTTGACTTGCCAGTCTAAAAGCTCAACTGGGACTTCCTCACAATAGAGGGTCTCCTGAACTCCCAAACCATCTAAGGGAAAAATAGATGTCGGATCTCAAACACATTTCTACAACAAGGAGACATGGAAAACAGGATGTATCGATGCCAATTCAATAGGCAATTCAAGTTCTTCAACAACCTTACCAATTCACCTTAAGATCTGATATGGGCCCACATATCGGGGACTAAGCTTCCCTTTATTCCCAAATCTCATTACACCTTTCATAGGTGAATTTTCAAGTAGACCCAATCATTTACCTCAAACTCAAGATCTTTCTTTCTAACTTCAAGACTTTTGTCGTCTTTGAGCCGTTTTCAACCTTTTTCTAATAAGCGAAACTTTCTGCATAAACTTATGTACCAACTCTGGACCTATCAAAGCAACTTCACCACTTTAAAAGACCATATAGGAGATCTACAACTCCTACCATAAAATCCTCCAATGGAGCCATACCAATACTTGAGTGATAGCTATTGTTGTATGCAAACTCAATCAAAGTCAACTGATTGTCCTAATTACCCTTAAAGTCGATTACGTATGCTCTCAACATGTCTTCGAAAGTTTGGATTGTACACTCCACTTTCCCATCAGTTTGTGGATCAAAGGTCGTATTAAGCTTAACATGAGTACTAAGACCCTTTTGGAAAGATTTCCAAATATGCGAGGTGAATTGGGTACCACGATCGGAGATAATTGACAAGGACACTCCGTCAAACCTTACCATTTCCCTCAAGTACAACTGATCATAGTCCTCCACCGAATAAGAAACCTTGACGGGAATGGTATGAGCCGATTTTGTCATTCGATCTAGATTAACCCAAATTGAATCATGTTGCCGTCGGGTGAGTGGTAAACCAACAATGATGTCCATATTAAAATCTTCCCACTTCCAAGTAGGAATTCTAATATCTTGAGATAAACCTCCCGACTTTTGGTGCTCAACTTTCACATGTTGACAATTAGGACACTTAGCCACAAATTCCGCAATATCCTTCTTCATCCCATTCCACCAATAGACCTCCCGCAAATCACGCTACATCTTGGTGGCTCTTGGGTGAATGGAATATCGAGATCTATGGGCTTCTGACAATATCTTCTCTCTCAAGTCATCTACATGGGGAATACACAAACGACCTTGAAAACTAAGTACCACATCCCGCCCTTGGGAGAAAGCCGCTACAGACTTTTTAAGCACTGCTTCCTTCAACTTCATCAATATCAGATCAAGACATTTCTTGTCTTTCACATCCGCCACAAAAGATGATTCTGAACCATTGTGAACCATAACACCACCTTTGGTGGAGTCCACTAACTGAACACCCAATCGGCCCAATCTATGAAAATTTTGAACCAACACTTTTTTATTATCTTCGATGTAGAAAACACTACCCATCGACAATCGACTAAGAGCATCCGCCACCATATTCGCTTTACCGGGGTGGTAGAGAACACTCATGTCATAATCCTTTAGTAACTCAAGCCACCTTCTTTGGTGAAAATTTAGATATTTCTACTTAAACATATATTGCAAACTCTTGTGGTTGGTAAAGACATCTACATGAACACCATATAAATAATGCCTCCAAATCTTAAAAGCAAACACAACCGCCACTAGTTCAAGATCATGGGTAGGATAATTCTTCTCATGAATCTTAAGTTTCCTTCAAGCATAGGCGATGGATTTCCCATTTTGCATTAGGACACATCCTAACTAAATTCTTGAGGCATCACAATAAACAACAAAACCATCATTCCTTTCCAGTAAAGTCAACACCAGAGGAGAAGTAAGTCTATCTTTCAATTTTTCAAAAGTCTTCTCACACGCTTCGAACCATATGAACTTATCCTTCTTTTGATTCAATGTCGTCAAATGATAGACAATTGAAGAAAATCCTTCAACAAACCTTCTATAGTAACTGACTAAACCCAAGAAACTTCTAATATCTGAAGGGAAAAAAGGTCTAGGCCAACTCTTGACCGCATCCGTATTCTTAGGATGTACCTTAATACCCTTACCGAAAACAATATGACCAAGAAAAGCCACAAACCTTAGACAAAATTCACATTTACTAAACTTTGCAAAGAGTGGTTGGTCCTTGAGGACTTGCAACAAAATCCTCAAATATTCGGTATGCTTATCTTCACTCCTTGAGTAGATCAATATATCATCAATGAACACAATAACAAACATGTCAAGGTATTGTCTAAACACCGTGTTCATCAAATCCATAAGAGCGGCCAGAGCATTAGTCAAACCAAACGACATCACCAAAAAGTCATAATGAGCATACCAACCTGAATTAGGACTTCTCAGATCAGGCTAGGCCTCTCCAGCTGAGCTGGGCACCGGGGCTATCTTCGGAAAGTCATTTTCCTTCACCCTCAATTGGTGATAGCCCGACCGAAGGTCAATCTTAGAGAAGTAATTCACTCCTTGTAGTTGGTCAAACAAATCATTTATCATTAGGAGAGGATACTTATTCATAATGGTCACCTTGTTCAACCAACGATAGTCAATACACATACGAAGTGAACCATCTTTCTTTCTAACGATAAAAAGTGGAGCACCCCATGGAGAGATACTCGATCAGATAAAACCCTTATCCAATAAATCTTTCAGTTGTTCCTTCAATTCCTTAATTTCTACTGGAGCCATTCGGTAAGGAGGAATAGAGATAGGTAGTGTATCTGGGATAAGGTCAATACGAAAGTGTATTTTCCTTTCGGGAGGAATACCGTGTAGATCATCAGGGAAAATTTTTGGAGGCTCATTAACAACGGGGACCGACTCAAGAGTAGGGGTTTTGGAATCAATATCCCTCACCCTAACTAGATGGTAAATGCAACCCTAGAAAATCATCTTTCTAGCTTTAAGAAAAAGAGACAAACTGACTCTTAGGCATCAAATTTCCCCTTTTCCACTCTAGGATGAGTTCATTTGGAAACTAAAACTTTACTACACGGGTTCTACAATCCATAGAAGAATAACATGAATGCAGACAATCCAAACCAAACATAACATAAGAATCTAGCATATCAAGCTCTGCAAGATCAACACAAGTGACTCTATGAGACAAGGCGATGGGAAACTTTTTATAGACCTTCTTAGCCACAGTAGAATCACCAACACGAGTAGAGACAGAAAAGGGATCTCACATTACATCCGGAAGAATATAAATCTCATAGCCACATATAACGTCACAAAAGACAAGGTAGCACTAGGTCAGGTAAAGCATAAACTTCGAGACAAAATAATTTCAACATACCAGTAACCACATCAGGAGAACCTTCTTGCTCATGGCAAGTCTTAAGTGCATAGAAACTATTTTGCTTTTAACTCCCACTATAACCGGATGGAGGATTGTGTAACACCTCAGATTAAAAAAACATAAAATTTGAGTTGTTGCAAGATCTGGTGCTAGAACCAACGGACACCGCCAATGGCCCATCGTGTGATACATGAATTGTAGGTAGGCCTGTGGTTGGCCAGTCAAAATTTTCCCAATTGTAAAGTTTTCTATATTTTTCAATGGTTCACCGGGACAGTCCGTCATCCAATGCATGAGTGGTAGATAGGTCTCTTCGGTGAGTACTAGACTTAGTTGAATTCAGGACAAAAATGTTGGGACCTACAGTCGTGGTCCATGGTCCATCGTTGGACCCACGAGTCATAGACGATTGTCATCGATTGGGGTCCTAAATTTGGTGCCTCTGATCTCAACCATGGCTGATCAAAACGGTCCATGGTTTGACCAACGAACTATAGGTCTAGCCGTTAGTGAGGTCCGTCAGTTATTTTCTTAGGGGCTTTTGGATCTTTCCCTAATACAATGTTGTTTTCCCTTCACCTAAGCCCCTAAATAAGTGTTTTATTCCCAAATTTCCCCAATTGAAATCATTCTTTCAAATTCTTAAAAGAAGAACAAGTCTTCCTCTCAAATATTTCTCTCTCTAGAAGTTGAAGAAGAAAGCAAGGGTTTCAATATCAAGCCTCTTAATTCTCCATTGAAGTCAAGCAATTAGAATTGAGGTATGATAGTTTTCATCCATGGAGCCATTTCCTTCACAGAGTTCCCAAATTCTCCAATTTACGAAGTTAGAAATCCCTAATTGATTTAGGGTTTTTCTTCTATGTTATGGGTTCTCTTAATTATTGATTTAATTGATTATTTTATGATCTTTCAAGCATGAATTTATATAATTCTATGATTTTTATGATGAATCCCCATGAACCCATGCATGCCCCTATGTTTTCCATGTTATGATGGTATGATGTGGGTTTTGAAATATTAAAGGTGAATTTATGAAATTATGCATGTTCTCATGAAATTAATGCAAATGTTGTAAGGATGCTTTTATAGTGATGTATCAGTGATGTTGTTATTGTTGTGTTGTTGACAGGATTTCTCATATATACATGAAAGCATGATTCTGAAAGGTATTCTCACATAATAAGGAATATTAAGGTTGAAAGGTTTTCTCACCTAAAATGAATCAATGATAAGGAGCTAATCTAATATTGAGGCAAGTGGCAATTACCCATGTCCTCCAAAGACTAGGCAAGCGGTGATTTCCCATACCTTAGGATGATAAGATAAATCAAAGATCATTATGACATAAAGTACCATAATTTTGGTAATAAAAATCTAGAATCAATGATAAGAGATATAGGATAATCAAAATCATTGAATCTTAGGTAAAACCCCTAGCTTTGATTTTAAAAACATATATAGTACGAGTAGGGCATGAGGATGAACAAATTTTCTCACTTTAATAATCGTACATACCTTAAACACTCTATGAATCTTGAAGAAGAATCCTAATTTTGAAGAAGAACAATCAAGAAATCCTTTCTTAAGATTCTTGAATTAGTTTCTTGAAAATCCTATGGTTAAAGGTTAAGAATTCTATTAATGATCATGATTATAAGAATGAATTTGAGTTGGAACGATTGAAACACTTGGAGGAGGACTTACTTTCATGAAGAATCTTGAAAAGGATTTGGAAGAACATTGCTTGAATACGAATCTTGAAAAATATTTGAAAGAATCTTGCTTGGCAGTCTTTGATAACCCTCAACTACACCTCATCCAATTAAAGGTGTAGGCAATCGTAATCTAGTATAAACCCAACAAAAAGTTGGGGTCGAACCCACATGGAGTGGTACGGTATGGAATTCAATTAAGAAGTGAATGTTGTGCTCTAGTCATTTGTAGAAATAAACATTATCGAATTAAAGAAACACAAATTAAAAGGGTTTGACAAAAAGTGTTAGATGGGGGATTAGGTTTGTCAATTAACAACTACAACAACTACGGAAACAAGGGAGTAGATAAGTAGAGAAGGATTCTCGGGGATATGATCGATTAAATGCTAATTTCGCTATATGGGTAATTGTAGTTTCCTAACAGCTGCTAAAGATTAGTGGGTAGGTTAGACTATATATGCAATAGTTTCTCTTGAACAACTATTACGATTCAAGCGAGTTCTCTCGAACCTCGACAAGAATAAAATTATAAGCAACCCAATACCGCAATTAATCTACTCTGTCGAGCTAGATTGGTTAGATTGAGTTTAGATTCACTCTCTCGAGTTGAATCAACGATAAACCAATCACTACATTCATCAATAGATAGCCTTAATTCTAGAACCTCTTTCTCAAGCAAGCCCAAAACAATAAGTTAGAATTGCATTTGCAACTACAATTCATAAGTTTATAGACAACTACCAATCAAACCCACTTCAAAACAACATTTAAATCAGTAAACAACAATACCCATAAGCTAATTAGAACATATAATCACACGATCACACCCCCAAGAATGGGGGTGTTAGCCATACATTATAAAAAGTGAGAAACGATTACAATTATGTTATCCATGAAGTGGGTAATGAACACTTGTTTAGAATCTTGGAATTTCGGAATTCTCCAACCACCCTTAAAACTCTTTTGAAATTTTACATTTATACTTTTCAGAATTTGGAACTTGTGGGATGATCGGCGGAGTTAGTCGAGCATCGCCGACTTGGTCGGCGATGCGACAAGTACCACACTTTTTCCCTGCCTTGCCTTGCCTCTTAAACCTCAGAGTTCTGTCACTTTAGGCGATCAGTATCGAGGTCACCGATCCATTCGGCGGCTCACCGACTGTCCATTTCCATCGCCAAGTTGGCTTGTTCCCCAGGGCTGTCTTGCCGAAACTTTTGGTAAGCTAAAGAGCCACTCGACGGTTTGTCGAGTGGTCATGGAGATCACCAGGAATGCCTTTCTTTAACTCCATCAGCTCTTCCGCTCCTTTTTGCCCGGTAATGTCCTTGCCTTTCTCCTTTGCCTTCATTGCTACAAATCAACATTTTAACATCAATTTAGAGCATAAATTAGGCATTGAGGACAATAAAACTATGAAAACAAAGTCCTAAATGAGTCAAAACCTCAAACTCAACAACATCCCAAACTTAAACCTTTGCTTGTCCTCAAGTAATTCTAAAGATCAATCAGTTCAATAAGGATGTCTACAAACAGTGCTACTCAAGACTCAAATGAATGCACACAAGAGGTTCAAAATACTCATTCAATGTTCAATTGGGCACTCTATGTTTCAAACTGTGACTAACCATTATCAAATGGACTCAAGCTCACAATGTTTGCTTCAAATGCAAGTTCAAGCTCAACAAGAGTAATTGAATGCCCTCACAACAAGAACGATTCCAGATTCATACAAAGATCAACAAATGTTAAGAATGTCAGAATCACAAATAACTCTCACTCTCTCAAGGATGAACACATGCAAGATCTTTCACATAGGCTTATCCGTATTTACCAATCAACATGATGTTGAACTCATTCAAGGTCATAAAGGTATTTAGAGCTTGTAGCGAAGCTGAGGGTAAAGGTATAATCATCTTTGGTTAAGTAACTACTACCTTCACGAAGCATGGCCTTTACTTAATTCGTTTTTGTCCTTTCTCCCAGTCTTTTCAATGTCCACAAGCCACCCTATGTCTTTTTACACATAATTCATTGGACACACCATTCTATTTGCTCATTATACACACTTTATTTCCACAATTATTATTTTTTTTATATCTTTTTCTTCTTTCTTTCTTTCTCTTTTTTTAAATGGAGGGGTTCCATCTTTTTCAACATGATCTTTCAAGGGCGACTTTTTCAAACTCTTTGAATTCCTCCTTTTTCACCACACCCCTAACTTAGGCTTTTGGCCTAAGTTGGCTATTCACAATGACCAATGCTCCATGAAGATTTTAGGTGGGAAAGAAAGGGGTCATTTGTGTTCAAGGTTCATCCAAAGAAAAGGATAGGCTCAAATAGTGTCAAGCTAGATTCACACTCTCACAAGGTGGTCACAAAGAGATATAATGGCATTATTGGCTTACTCTCCACAAATTGTGCCTAAGATCATCTCTATCATTTGCTCACACTAGTCAAATGGACCAACGAGGCAAGTTCTAGGTATTATCAAGCATGCTTTTCAAACAAACCTCACCACACACGTCATTCAACACAATAATCAAACAAGACTACTATTTTCGCTAGCGTGCAATGATCATTACAAGAGTTCCACTCAAAAATAGGCATAGTCATAATGAGATGCTACGAGTTCACATATGGCTTATGCAACTCAATTCACCTAATCGAATTTGCAGACATGTCGTTTAATCAAGAACACTATTCAAGTCATCAGAATTGATTACACTAGACACTCAAAATTGCAACAGAACAGCCACATTCACACATATCAAGAAGTGGTAATTTAAAAAAGGGGTCAAAACCACATTCACAAAACAATAGACTAACTCAAAGGATCACAATTAATATATATCAACACAAAATAAGATCCAGCATTCACAACAACACAAAAACAACACATAATCATAAAAGAACCCAAAAGAGGTAGGTATGAAAATACCTCACCCGGCTAAAATAGTCTAGAAGTTGTCCTCAAATGCAAAGAAATAGAGAAACAAAATTAGATAAAAATAGAAAAGGACACAAAAATCCTTCTGCCAGGCTAAACCTAGGGTGAACTATGCATTTTTATGACTCCACCATCTTGGGCATCAGTGCCCGGTACAACATCATCCTTGGCTCTACTAGATCCCACCATCGAAGTATCCCTGAGTGATGCCTCAACAATTGTCTGAACCATGGACCCCTCAAGGTCCTCCAGATCATCATACATGGCTGCATCACGCACACCCAGCTCCTTCTCATTGGTCTCAGCCTCGGACTCAGTAGCTGCATCATCTCTATAAACATCTCCGATTGTAGTAGCCGTAGGAACATCAGAACTGGCCGCGACATCGAGTACCTATACCATACCGAATAATATAGATCGGTCTATGGATTTCAGATCATCCACATCTTTCCTCTGCCCAACAATATCGGCCTTCAAGGTCGTCACAACATCAAAAATACCACGACTCTTCTCAAAAGCCCCTACCCTAACGGTAAGGGCATGTATTGCAAATATGTGAGCATCTGTCAACTCTATGTGCTCTCTCATCTCAGCCCTAATTAGGTCCAAGGCAGCAACAATCTCCTGCTCAATCGACCTAGGCAGAACTGCCTCTACCCGGGAGGCATGCACATCAGCAGACTGAGCCAGATGGCCTATATTGTACAACATGGCCTGGGTGATAGGGGGTCTGGAAGCAGAAGCAGCAACAATAGTAGTAGGAAAGGGAACAAAAGTTAAACTAGAAGGGGCTGAAGTAGAGGTACCGGGAGTACATGTAGGCTCACTAGCCAGAGGGGGAAGTATTGCCTCGGTCGAAAACATCTCAACATAAACTATCGAGGATGTATCTGCCGATGTAGCTCTCATCTGATCAGCCTCATACCTCATATACTCGTCCTCTATCCATCGGATATTAGTAGAGGAAGTGGGAGTCACTTCCACATCCATATTTCTAATCATCGAAACACGGGTCCTCCTATACAACTTAGTAATCAACACGGGAAAGGGGAGAGAGGTCTGACTCTACTAGGCCCTCATTGCCATCACCTGCTCAATGAATAGACCCAGATAAAGTCTCTGTCAATCCATGATGTAACCCAAACAACCAGCCTTAGGATACCTGAGAATAGATTCATTCTGGGATGGCATCAAGGGGCTAGTGATGACCCGAACCAATACCTAGCAGCCACATTCATGTCCTTCTTCTCAATAGGAACTCCCACCTCAATCCTCCATGGAGTAGTATCAGATATCAATGGTGCCAACCAACACTTTAAATCATCAAGGGTCTTCCTCTTGATATAATCTATGTACTAGTGCATCATGTTTACCCTACATCCCAACACCTCACTGATATAGATACTGATGCACTTCACCCTATTCCCCCAAACAACCACAGAGTCAACCGACTTGAAAGCACTGGCCTTTCTCTTTATATTTGGCACCAGCTCCCCATATGTGAAGTAGAACTCCACGACCCAAGTAGGAATGTAAGGGCCTCGGGGATTGGTAGAGATCTCAAACTTGTGAAACTTTATGGTGTTCCACATCTCTAGGTACCGCTCTACCACACCATCAGTAGACAGGCGCTTTTCTTTAAGGATTGTCCTCAAACCCTCGGCCTTTAATTTGTTCAGTGACCGGGGTGGAGGAGCCTGAACTGGTGGAGGGACCTTCTTTATTATCTGGATTGGAGGTGGAGGAGACGTAGGATGCACCAGGATCTGAGATGTATCATGTATAACTTTGGAGCGTAGCTCTTCTCTCTTGGCATGGAGAAACTGGTCGTCCTATAACTCATATATAGAAGCCGAAGGCTTATCTCCTGATTGTCCCTCACTATCGGAGGGAGTGAGGTACGTAGCATAAATACCCTGACTATCAAAGCTCGCCTCCGCAGGTGTTGGCAATATGGGCCCCTTGACATTGCCATTTCCCCATTTAGGAGGAAATTTTGATATGGTGGCTCGGGAGGCTGCAGCCTCATCGTTGATAACAATGCCTCTTGCCCCCTTTCTAGGCAGTTGATTCTTCCCGCAACCTCTTTTCTAGCCATCCCTGTAAAACAAAACAACACACATTAGATGCAATAAGAAAAAATTCAAAGTTAGAAAAATGCACAAGAAAATTTGCCAAACCATTCGGCGAGCCAAGTCGAGCTCACACCAAAAGTTCCAGAATAAATTCTTTAAAAAATAAGCATAGGTCGGCAATGTCCAAGGACATTCGGCGTGACTCTGACACCATTCGGTGAACTAAAGTAGCTCGTTGAATATTACATAATTATTTCAGAAATTTGGGGCGCAAAAGGGCGATCAGAAGAAACTTTTGGTGAGTCACCGAGTGAAAGCGGTGAGCTCAGGCGTATCGCCGAAAGTTACAGAACTCAAACCACAAATATGGAGGATAAAAAAGAGATGTAGGGGTCTTTAGGCGAACCGGCGAACCACTCGGTGAGCTCAACCCAGCTCGCCCAATAGTCCAACTTGCCAGATTTTCACCCCGATCTACAAAATCTAACCCACACCCCATGAAAACAAAATTAAACCACTATTCTATGCAATTGAGCCTAGAACCATACTACCCATGCCCTCAGGGTGCTCAGACTTCCCCCAATTTGGCCAAAATTGGCCAATCAATGTATTTTGCCCTTAAAAATGACGTCACTCGCTCTATCATTGGGCTAAATCAGTCAATTGGCACAACTGGGGTTACCCAAACTTCACCCCAAATAGACTCAACATAACCCACAAGATTTAACATGCTAGAACATAGGAATTCACATTTTAAGGCTAATTAACATCAAATAAAACAAAATACAAGGCATTATAAACACACATTCAACAACTCACAATTACTTAATGAGAACAACCACACAATGATAATTCAGTTGATTTTAGTAAAATGTAATGACAGGGTTTGGATAACCAACCTTAAACGCAGAGAATTTGTAAAGCTAGGCAAGCAAAGAATCCAAAAATCCTGCCCCGAGTTATCGATCCCACACAAAAAGTAACAAAAATAGTATGAAGTCTGAAAATATGCGGTTGTGAAAGTTAGGAAGTTGAAAAGTATGAAATGAGGGAGATGTTTGAATTTAAAAATGGTTTGGACTTTTTGACTCTTCTGTTCGCACGCTAGTCGGTCACGCTTAGTTATATCGCCGACCCACTCGGCGATGCGCAAAGTAGCATTCTAACCCGCCATATTTTTACAGAACCTCCAGCAAGCTAGGTGGTTCAAATGGTGATCCAAGTTGGGCTCGCCGACTTGTTCGGCGAGCCGCCAACCAGATCTTTGGCTCACCTAACTACTCATTTTCCCAAAATTTCAAGTTTTCAACCTGTACATTCAACACTCGTTATTCAAATGCAATATGAAAAACATAAAAACTTGGGTTGCCTCCGAAGAAGTACCTTATTTAACGTCGTGGCATGACGAAGATACCCATTCAATATTCATTCTTAGGATTTTCCATGGTGTCATGATTCTGTGGTGGCTAAGAGGGTCTATAGAAAATGTTCCATCTCCTTATCCCATAGAGTTACTCTTGTTCATTTGGTAAAGCTTGATATATTAGACTTTGATGTCATCCTTGATATGGATTGGTTGCATTTGTGTTATGCCTCTATTGATTGTAGGACTTGAGTAGTCAAGTTTCAATTTCCAAATGAGCCTATCCTAGAGTGGAAGGGGGGAAATTTTATGCCTAGAACTCAAATTGTTTCTTACCTTAAAGCTAGGAAAATGATTTTCATGGGTTGCATTTACCATATAGTGAGGGTGAGGGATATGGATTCCGAAACCCCTTCTCTTGAATCAGTCCCTGTTGTGAACGAGTTTCGAGAAGTGTTTCCCGATGATCTACCCGGTGTTCCCCTCGAAAAGGAAATAGACTTTGAAATCGACCTTATTTCGGATACACAACCTATCTTTATTCCTCCTTATAGAATGGCTCCGGCAGAACTCAAGGAGTGGAAAGAACAATTGAGGGATTTGTTGGATAAGGGTTTCATCCAACCAAGTATCTCTCCTTGGGGTGCTCCAATTTTGTTTGTTAAGAAGAAAGATGGGTCCCTTCGTTTGTGTATTGATTATTGACAATTGAACAAGGTGACCGTTAAGAGTAAGTATCCTCTTCCAAGGATAGATGATTTGTTTGATCAACTTCAAGGGGCGGGTTATTTCTCTAAGATTGATCTCATGTCGGGTTATCACCAATTGAGGGTAAAAGAAGAAGATATTCCAAAAATGGCATTTAGGACTTGATATGGCCATTATGAGTTCTTAGTGATGTCCTTTGGTTTGACTAATGCTCCGGCGACATTCATAGAATTGATGAATAGAGTATTCCGACAATATCTTGACATGTTGGTGATAGTGTTTATCGATGATATTTTGATATATTCAGGAAGTGAGAATGAGCATATTGATCATTTAAGGATCGTATTGAAAATCCTCAAGGCCCAACAAATTTATGCAAAGTTTAGAAAATATGAATTTTGGTTGAGGTATGTGGCTTCCTAGGCCATATTGTTTCAAGCAAGGGTATTGAGGTGGATCCAATTAAGATGGATGCGGTCAAGAGTTGGCCTAGACCTCTATCACCGATAGATATTAAAAGCTTCTTGGGTTTGGCCAATTATTATAGATGGTTTGTTGAGGGGTTTTCCTCCACTGCTTCTCCTTTGATTGCCTGACTCAAAAGAAGGCTAAGTTTATATGGTCGGATGCTTGTGAGAAACGTTTTCAAGAGTTGAAAGATAGACTTACTTCCGCTCCGGTGTTGACTTAACCGGCAGGTATGAATGGTTTTGTGGTATATTATGACACCTCTAGAGTTTGGTTGGGATGTGTGCTTATTCAAAATGGTAAGGTGATTGCCTATGCTTCAAGGAAACTAAAAGTTCATGAGAAGAACTATCCAACCCATGATCTTGATTAGCGGCGGTGGTGTTTGCCTTAAGGATTTGGAGGCATTATCTGTATGGGGTTCATGTTAATGTTTTCACTGACCATAAGAGTTTACAATATGTGTTTACCCAAAATGATCTAAATCTTCGCCAAAGAAGGTGGTAGGAATTATTGAAGGACTATGATATGAGTGTTCTTTATCACCCCTGAAAGGCGAATGTAGTAGCGGATACTCTGAGTCGACTATCGATGGGTAGTGTGGCACATGTTGATGATGAAATAAAAGAGTTGGCACGAGATGTGCATAGATTTGCTCGATTGGGTGTTCGATAGGTAGACTCCGACAAAGGTGGTGTCATAGTCCATAATGGTTCTGAGTCATCTTTTGTAAATGATGTGAAAGCTAAGCAATGTCTTGATCCGACTTTGGTGGAATTGAAACAAGTGGTACTCAAGAAGTCCGTAGAAGCTTTCTCCCAAGGGGGAGATGAGGTACTTAGATACCAAGGTTGATTGTGTGTTCGAAATGTTGATAAGCTAAGGGAACAAATTTTGGAAGAATCCCATAGTTTGCGATATTCCATTAAGCCGGGAGCCACCAAGATGTATTGTGATTTACGAGAAGTTTATTGGTAGACTGGGATGAAGAAGGATATTGCAGTATTTGTGGCCAAATGTCCGAATTGTCAACAAGTAAAGGTTGAGCATCAAAAACCGGGAGGTTTAGCTCAATATATTAGCATTCCCACTTGGAAGTGGGCAGATGTAAATATAGACTCTATAGTTGGTTTGCCTCGCACCCGGCACCAACATAATTCTATTTGGGTGGTTGTCGATCGAATGACAAAATCGGCACATTTCCTTCCCGTCAAGGTTTCTTATTCAACAGAAGATTATGCCAAGTTGTATTTGATAGAAATGGTAAAATTACATGGTGTGCCCCTGTCCATTATCTCTGATAGAGGTACATAGTTTACGTCTCAGTTTTGAAAGTCATTTCAAAAGGGACTTGACACTAAGGTTAAGTTTAGCACATCTTTTCACCCACAAACCGATGGGCAAGCGAAGCGAACGATCCAAACCTTAGAGGATATGTTGAGAGCATGTGTTATCGATTTCAAGAGAAGTTGGGATGATCACTTTCCGTTGATAGAGTTCGCTTATAATAATAGCTACCACTCTAATATTGGTATATCCCCCTTTCAAGCTCTTTATGGTTGGAGGTGTAGATCTCTTATACGTTGGTTTGAAGTGGGTAAAGTTGCTTTGATTGGACCCGAATTAGTTCATGAGGCTATGGAAAAAGGCTGGCTCATTAGAGAGAGGTTGAGAACCGCCCAAAGTCGACAAAAGTCTTATGCTGATGTTAGAAGAAAAGACCTAGAGTTTGAGGTTAGTGATTGGGTCTATTTGAAAATATCACCCATTAAGGGTGTGATGAGATTTGGCAAGAAGGAGAAGCTTAGCCCCCGATACGTGGGCCCGTATCAAATCTTGAGACGTGTTGGTAAGGTTGCGTATGAACTTGATTTGCCAAATGATTTGGCAATGGTGCATCCCGTTTTCCATGTCTCTATGCTTAAGAAGTATGTTGGAGATCCAACATTCATAGTTTCCCTTGAAGGGATGGGAGTTGATGAAAATCTCTCTTATGAGAAAGTTTCGGTTGAGATTCCAGACCGACGAGTTAAGAGATTGAGAAACAAGGAAGTTGCTTCCGTAAAGGTTTTGTGGAGAAATCGCTTAGTTGAAGGTGCTACTTGGGAGGCCGAGGCCAATATGAAGTCCCGCTATCCTCACCTTTTTCCTCCTATTTAATGAATTCCTTTTGGTTTGCTTATGTTTGAAGCCATGTGCGTTTTATGTGTTTCCATGATTTCCTTACGATTATGCATGTTCATGAGTTGCTTAAGTTGTGAAAGAAATGACTTAGTTGAATATTTTCCTCATGTTGTTGTACAGTGAGTATGAGTTGCCTATATACTTCATGAAATTAGTTGTTGAACATGCCTTGAAGAGGATTGGAGATTTCCTCCTAGAATATGTGCTTTTTTAGATTGAATTGCATATGCGCTTCATGAGATTGTGTTGAGCATGCTATCAAGTTTGGAGATGATAGCTCCTCCTTCAATGTAAGAAATCTAAAAATTTCATGCATATTGGGTTGTTAGATGTAGTTCCTTCTTCCTTGTGGTGCATTGAGTATGGTTAGCTTCGAGATGAATTTCCTCCTTAGTTGTGTGCATTTAGATGAGTTGCATGCATGATGGGTTGCTAGTCTTGAGTATTTTCGTTTAGAAATGTGCTTAGAATCTCATTCGAGGACAAATGATCCCAAAGGGGAGATATTGTAACACCCCGTACCCGAAAGAGGGAAGTTAGGCCAAATTTCAGAACTTCCTGGTGCCACCCACGAGGGCAAACCACTCCCTGTGATCAGAGCCACGCTCCGTGGGTGAGCCTCGTGGATGGGAACCATGGGAGGCAGTAAGAAGCAATGAACCACGACCAGGACCCACGCCCCATGGATGGGTCCACGGTCTGTGGATAGAGAGTGGTAGGTCAAAGTCCTGGAAACCAAGTCACAAAACACAAACCACGCCTGACCATGAATCTTATGATATGAATCGTTGGTAATTAATGTTATGATGTGGAAGGGATACTTCCCACAAGGAATTGCTAAGCATGATTGAATGAATGTGAAAGGTTTCCTCACTTGAATGATTCTAGGTTGAACGGATATCTCACCAAAAATGAATCTACACTAAAATACTAAATGAATGATGAGGCTAGAGGCGACTACCCTTGACCTCTATAATGAAGGATATGTGGTGATTTTCCATAGTCCTTAGAATTGAACAAGAGGTGATTCCCTATGTTCTTAATGTGATGAATGGACATGGAGGTGAGTACTCATGCTCCTTATGAAATAATGTAGAGGCGAGTACCCATGTCATATGATGTGATTGTGGAGGCGAGTACCAATAATCTTAAGGTAAGTAAGGTAAGAGACAAATACTCGTTAACCTTTGTAAGATAGGCAATGAGGTGAATCCCCATGTCTATTAAAGTAATTATGAACTACATGATCATGCTATTCTATGAAGATGTTTGACTTGGAGAGTTGCTAGATATGCCTTCCATGAGGTAAGTTGCCTAAGAGATGATGACCCAAGTTTTGACTTAAGGTTAAGTGAGGTTACTTAAAGAAGTACTTCTCTCTTGTTATGATGATTATTATGTCTTGATTATGCTTATGCTTTATATCATATGTTAACTAATTCCTATGTTTATGTTGTTTATGATAGCTATCATATTTACTACTTAATTGTACTAACGCATACTCTTGCCTACATTCTTATCAAATGAAGGGTCCGCCGACATAGATTCTCACACTCGTGGCTATCTCTCTTGTTGATCAAAGAAGTGAAGATTTGGTGAGTCCTCATTCTGTTCGAGGATGTGATCACCCTTTTCTCTTGTGTCTTTCTTTATGTCTTGGACTATTGTATGGGCTGCGTCCCAAGATTTTATTCATGTTGTTTAGATGGTTTGAGACTATGGTATTCGACTTTCGCTCTTTTTTATAAAAGACTTTGATTGTATTAAAATGTTTTAATTCCCGCTCATTTCTATTACTTTATGTTATGATATGCTAAGTGGCTTGTATGAGGCCTCTCAGGGTCTTATACACCTTGTTACATCTAGGGGTACCCTGGGTCGTGTCATTATTGAAAATAAGGACTTGAAAAATTGCGGCACAGTACTGGTTCCGGTTCATTAGTAGCACATTGATGCCGATACAAAATGAGCCTATCATCCAATATTCGAAGGTTGCGCTTCTGAGGTGTATCATCGATCGGGAGAGGCTGAACCTTGGGTCAATTATTGCACAGAAGATGTCTATGAGGGCTAATCAAAATCAAACCTCATTTCCATTCCGATTCTGATCGGTGCTTTGTGTCTCCCAGAGGGAGTGCCCTTTGTGGCAAAGATGGATATTGAGGTTACCCCTTCCTCCTCTTGTGACATTCATCAAATTGAAGTGAAGTATATGAAGGATGAGGCAGAAAATAAGAAGAAAGCTCTGGTGGACACTTCCCCAGTAGTTGATGTGAAGTCCATGGAGGCTGGCCCTACTCAGCCACTCCGACAGTCGAGCCCTCAGGAATACCCGCCCCCTCAACCCCTATTGCTTCTGCTCCTACACCTGTCTCCCGTCCCCCTTTGACTCATGCAATGATTTACAAAATGGGCTACTTTGCCTATTCGGTCGATGTGAGGGCTTCTCGAGTTAAGGTTGTTGTCCCATTGATGATTGATCGAGCTATAGTTGTTGCACTTACTCCCATTCAGGAACAGTTGAGGGAAAATTAGGAGTTAATTACATCTCACGGACGAGCATTGGATGCCCTTACCACTTGGGTTGGGGTGTGTGAGCAGGCTGGTAGCCAACCCACTGATTTGACCCCTCTGAAGAATGATATTGCTAAACTGTGTCAGGATGTGGATGAGTTGAAATCCAGTGCAATATCAATGATGTGGGGCGACGTTGATATCCCCGAGGATCCCAGTTCTGAGATGCCTATGGTTCCATCTGCTTTTTGAGATCTCTCTAGCTACTGTGACCGGAGATGCTACTGCAGTTTATGAGGATGGGGAGTCTGATACGCCCGGGATAGATGAGGAGGAGTTAGTGGCTCGTGAAGATGAGGTGTACGAGGACCTGGAGGATTTGAAGGGTGATTTGCTACAGGTGGCCATAGAGGCATCACTACGTGACATGTCCATGATTGGTTCTAGTGTGTCTAAGCCCACGGAGGAGATTGTTGTGCAGCCTTCTAGAGTTGGAGTCGAGTAAGGCACTAACGCTCAGGTTAAGGCCACCCAGCGACCCAGAGTTCACCTCAAGCTTAGTCGACATGGGATCATTAATCTCCCTCCATTTTATTCCTTGTTGATACTTTCAGTTTTTATTTTGCATTGAGGACACGACTATTTCTTTTTGGTGGGGTGAAGGTATCTGTATACCTACCCTTTTAGTTGTATTTCATTTTTTGAGGGGATTTGTTGTTATTGTCATTTGGGTTGTTCCTTTTACATTGATGTTTTGGTTTTGACTCATTGAACTCCGTCTCAATTTCTTTAAATTGAATGTTGGTTAGTGTTCGCTTGTATATTCGAGTGTCAGTTGTGATCAATATCGATGACTTGAATAGTGATCTTGATGAATGATTTGATTATGTTAGTCCAACAAGGAAATTTGAGTTGCATAAGTCTTGTGTGAACTCTTAGAATCTCATTGTGACTAGTCGAATGTCAAGGTGAGTCTTGCAATCACCATTCCACGCGAGCTTAACTTGTAGAGTTGTGATGATTATTGTCTTGAATACCATGAGTGGTGAGGTTTACTGGAAAATGTGTGCATAATGATACCTAGAACTTGCCTTGTTTGTCCAATTGACTAGCATTGGTGAATGAAGGAAATGATCTTAGGCATTAATTTTTTAGAGTGAACCTAATTGTTATACCTTTGTGTTACCACCTGGTGAGTGTGTGAACCTAGCTTGGCATCATTTGAGCCTAACCTTTTCTTTGAATGAAACGTGAACACAAATGTTGTTAAAATTGCCATGTCTTTCCCACCTATAACCTTCGTGAAGTATTGGTTTGTTTGAATAGCCAATTTAGACCAAAATCCTAAGTTGGGGGTGTGGTAAGAATGAGGAAAGAAACCAAGCAACAAGTTTGTGAAATTCTTCCTTGGAAACTTGTGATGAAAATGATGGAGCCCCTCCATCTAAAAAAAGTAGTGAAAGAAAAGAGAAGAAAAAAAAGAAATAATAAAGTTGTATTTTTTGTGGAAATAATAGGGGATCCCATGAGCTATACCCAAAATTTTGTGTGTTGTGAATAGGCTAAGGATTAGTTGTAAATATGAAAAGAATGAAAGAGAAGGAAACGAAGTGAAACTTGAGCCATGCTTCATGTAGGTAGAGTCACTAAGCCGAAATGATCATACCCTTACCCTTAGCGTAATTACAAGCCTTGAAAGACCTTTTTGATCTTACATAATCCAAGTGATATGTTGGTTGGAAAATATGGGCAAGCCTATGGGTACAATTATGCATGTTTTTCACATTAGGAGTGTCAGAGTAGATTTTGATTCCTTAATTCTAATCCTTGATTGGCTTGGTGAGAACATGGAATCATTCTTGATGTGAGGGCATTCAAATACTTTTTTTGGGCATGAATTTGCATTTGAAGTGAGAATTTGTGAGCATGAACTCTAATTGATGATGGCAAGTCATAGTCTGAAACTTTGAGTGCACAATTGAACATTGCATGTTTGGATTGAGCCTTGTGTGCACTTTCATGTTGAGTCTCAAGGAACACTACTTGTAGACATCCCTATTGACCTGATTTATCTCGTGTTTTACTGGAGGACAAGCAAAAGTTTATGTTGGGGGTGTTGATGAGTCGAGAATTTTGACTTATTTAGGGCTTGTTACTTAATGAATTAGTGTCCTCAATGCCTATTTTGTATTCATAACAGATGTTAAATTGTTTATGTGCAGCAATGAAGACTTAAAAACAAGGCAAGGACATTACAATGCGAAAAGAAGCAAAAAAAGTTGGAAAAGCTTAAGAAAAGGAAGGTTGGAGCTCGCAAAAGTCACTCGACGACTCACCAAGTCAGCCTCTAGCTCACAAAAAAGTCCAGCGAGTTGGCTCATGAACTAAGCCAACCCGGCAAATGAAAATGCACTTCGGCGATGCACCGAATGGAACAACAAGCTCGACCCACCTCGCCTAAATGAACAGAACAAGTGGATGCAGAAGTCAAGTCCAAAAGGAGAGAAGGTGTGATTGTCGGTGGATTGCCAAGTCGTTCGGCATTTCCAACTAACTTTGCCAATGGGACTGCATACTGAAATTTAGAATTTTTTTAGAAACGTATAAATTGATGTTTAAAGAGAGAGAAAAGTGTCTTACACAGTTTTTACAGATTTTTACATACTTGGACAATTCTAAATATTTTTGGAGAGGGTTTTGAGCTTAGATATTGAGATTTTAAGGTTTTAGTCTTAATTTTGGCATTGAGCATTGGAGATTTTGTGATCCCGATGGAACATCCTTTTGGTAATTATTTATTGCCTTCTGTTATGATTGGCTAAACCCCTTTTCCTTAGGGGAGAGACTATGTAATCGAATACATAAATTAGCTTGTGGGTATTGTTAATTACTGATTTAATGTTGTTTTGAAATGGGTTCAGTTATTTATTCATGTTTTCATTTATAAACTGAAGTTGTAAATTTAGTTCTAGCTTTAGATCCATATGCTTGCTTGTGAAAGTTCCTTAGAGTGGAGTAAATGATTGATAATTGTATTAACTTTTTTCTTTACAACTTAGCTTGATAAAGTGGGTTAAATTAAGGTCTTGGGTTGTTTTGCATTGTTAAGCTTGTTGAGGTTTGAAAGACTCGCTTGAAACATAATAGTTGATTGAAAAATGGTTGTTATAGGTGCAACCCAGCCTACCCATTGAGATTCAACGACCTAAAGCAAATATTCATTACCCATTAAGTGAAGATAGTATTTTGTTTCTCACGCACTCCTAAGGTTCCCTCTTTATATGTTCAAACACCGCATTAATTGTCTTCGCTAACAATTGTTTACCAAACTCTTAATATTGATAATTGAAACTTATTAATTTACATGATGTTGTGTTTTGTTTTTTTCTATTCTACAAGAAATTACAACACCTTTATACTTCGTATTTAAATTCTTCTATGTATCACTCCTTGTGGGATCGACCCCAACTCACTGTTGTGTTTATACTTTTTAGTGACTGCCTACACTTTGAATTATAAGAGGTGTAATTGAGTGTTTTCAGTACCCATTCCTGTTGTAATTATTATCATGATTATAGTGCCCTTCATGGTTGTAATTGCTATAGTTCTAACCTTGATTTCCTAGGCCTTGGCGCTAATTATCTTGATTGAATGTTTGGGAATTAGTCCAAAAAACCCCTTATTTTCTCATTCACAAAATTAGCATCTTCTTCGTAAATAAAACCATCTTGCAACGGTGCTCTATTCTGGTAGTTAACTACATTAACTTCTTCAGCACCCCCACCCAAATGTTTCAACACCAATCTAAATTTTGTTCTTAACGGTACCACCTCTTGATGTATATCTTCACTCTCTTGATCATGACAGGCATGTATCGAAAAAGATCTCTTTGTTGATATTCTAGTCTCCATGCTTTATAACTTTTGGAAATCTTTACAAGTTTTTCTGCAATTTATTGAAATGAGTTCGCTCTATATGATCCTCCAGCGATAGTATATAACATTGTTTTTCCATTGTCATCCAACCTCTCTACAAGTACTCCTTGAGTTACTCATCATCAATTCGGTGGTTTGATGCACTTCTCATGAAACATGTAAAATTGTCCCAAGAATCACTAACCGACTCCCCAGGTAGAGCCACAAAATTGTTGAGTTTATCATTAAACTTAATCTTCTTTGACAATGGGAAGTATTTTTCCAAGACACTCTCTGAAGCTCCCCCATGTTGTAATTGAGTTGTATGAAAGCTCAGATTGTCACACGCTAGCATCACCCATAAATTATAATGGAAAGTCACGTAACTCGATCACATGTATGTCAAAGTATGGCCTTCCAACATTACTCTTACAAACACTGATAACTTACTCATATAAGCATATGGGTTTTCAGATTGCATACTATGAAATAACCCTCTAGATGTAAGAATTTGTATCAAACTGCTAGTAACCATAAACATATATCAGGGTTGCAGTGGAGGTACAACTATGGCACCCATTGATTCCACAACATTATGATCAACCCTGTAATTATCACGCACATCGGGTGCTTGTTGATCTTGCACTATCGCAAGGTTGTTCTGGTTGTTTCTTTGTACCTCTTCTACACCTGGAAATTGAGCTCTAAGATTATCCTCTTATCCTGCTCTAATTGGGTCTTCGTTCAGCCCTACATTCAAACCACGTCTGATGTTCACCATTCTTCATAGAGTTTTGTTTAGTTTTTTATTGAAAGGGGTCAAGAGATTGTCTTGACTCCGTGTACTTGGCATACACTTTGAACTAAACATGTAGAGAACAAAAAATCTAAAATGTAAATCCGGAAATAATTGACTAACAATGCAATAACAAAATTAATCTAATCTAAAAGCCTTATTCCTTGGTAGTGGCGCCAAAATTTGACACACCCAAATTATATCTCCCTTAAACAAGTATAAGTGGTCATTGTTCAAATAAAGAACCTAATAGAGGTTAAGGTCAATTCCACAAGGAATAAGGTCGAGACATAGGCTAACTAACGGTTGATTACACATTTAGTCAGACTATTTTCGTAAAAATGGGGGGTTTTGTAAGACAAAAGCTATATAGATTCAGTTAAATAACAAGTAACCAACTAAACATGATTGAATATTTTGTTAAATCAATAGAAGATAAAACTAGGGGGTATGTTTTCGCCACAGTCCTCAACGCGGTAAACCTTATAGTAGTAATCTTGTATAGTGTATAACATGAAAAGTGAGTAACTTATGTATCTCCTAAGTGATTGGTCATCCAAATAGGGTGGTTCAAGCTATTAGATGTCAGTTGTAGTCGCCAAATCTCTGTTATTTAATATCTTTTCTCATTTGTTACTTCCTTTGTCAGGAAAAGTAGGAATAAAGCGGGTTCTAACGTTGGCCACCATTAAAAATCAATCAAAACGAAGAGATTAAAAATACATGCATAAACACTTATTCAAGAATTACTAATTATTAGGTCTACGCTATTAATTCATCATGGTTCCCACAACCCTAGTAGTGAGTTTATCTAGTCATGTTTGAGTTATCACAATTCATAATAAGATTTTTAAAATAAATCTTGAACTTACAATTAGAGTAGTTGAATTCATAATCTTGAATTGACAAACAAAAAATTGTATTAAACTAATGCTTCAAGAATTAAAATGGACAAATTGTTCTACACAATAATTGTCAAAACCAAAAGCAAAGTAATTAATTCTCTAACTGTAAAAAATTTGAAATGAAATGAATATTTACAAACTTCTTTTGCAAATTAGACTAGGAAAAGAAAACCTAGGAAAAGTCGGCTTCAACAGTAAGCCCTAGGATTTGAGTCTACGACTCGTAGGTTAATCTATGACTCATAGACCTAAGCTGTCAAATGAAGCTTCTTCAAAATCCATCTAGGCACTTTCTACGGATCTGACCTATGACTTGTAGATTGTTGTATGGCCCTTTCTGGAAAGTTGTCCTCCAATGTACTGGGACTCAACATCTCTGGATCACTTTATGGCTCGTAGTCTCCTTTTGTCTTCCCATACTAAGCCAAAATCAGACTCCAACATCTTCAGCCTCTTCTACAGATCAATCCTACAACTCATAGAATGGGCTACGACTCGTAGGTCGACTCGTCTGCCATCAAAAACCAGCTTCTTCATTCAATTTCCATTGTTGGAATGTCACAACCTACTAGCCTGAAAAAACATAGATAAAAATAACACCGAATCTACCAACAAATTTTTAAGACACATGCAAAATTCCAAGTTTAAAGAATTTTAAGTACCGCAAATCCGCGGTACATCAACCACATAAATTGGCACAATGGTAGTAATATATATTATCTAAAAATAACGTAAAAAGTATATAAATGAATAATTAACAGCTTATAAAAATTTAAAACCATATGAAAATTAGTATACTTCTTATATTCTATTTGTTTCACATAAATTGAGAAAAAACGAGTAACATATATTAGATCCATATTGACATGGGCTATCGTATATAGTGTATGTGTGTGTAGATAGACAGATAAATAGATAGACATATAGACAGACAGACAGACAGATAGATAGACAGACAGACACACACACACACATTAAGAGAAGAAAGAGAATTCTTGGTCCTTCAGGTATTGACTCCTAATTTTTGCTCTTATGACATATGACTCAATGCATTTAATCATAACCATATATTGACACCATTTTTAGAATGTTATTATCCTCAAATATATATTAACAATAAAGGCTTAATATAAAAAATGTAGTTAAATGGTTGGATCAAAAATACATATTTTAAGTAATTGAAGGTTATATATGTGTTACAACTTACAAGTAATAAAATATAGATTTATTAACAATTATGGGATTCAGCTCCTTTCCATTTCTCTTCTCTCTATTTTTCCAAATTTCTTACTTGGATTAGTGACACACGGCATAAGTTAAAATAAATGACTAATGTCACGACCTGAAATCGGGCCATAATGGTGTCCATTATAACCTATTGACTGGACAATCAAATAATAAGATGCGGAGGACACAATTTATATAAGACATAAATAATAATAATAATAATAATAATAATAATAATAATAATAATAATAATAATAATAATAAGCAGAAGACAAGGATAATGCATATTGAAAGAAGGGTCATATATATATATATATATATGTATATATATAGTACAATACAAAAAGTACAAAATAGTCCCGAGAGTGACCAAAAGACAAACTAACACAAGATACTAATCCCTGGGACCTTCTGTCACCTATATAGGAGCTACTAAGCACAGAAAGTCATATATAAGTAGAGAACTGACTAATCCAAAATACAACATGACAGTTAGTACAAAAGAAGGAAAGCAACAAGTCTCTGAACTCCGGGAGCTCACAACAAATCTGAGTTTGTGACTGTAACATCTCGCTAAATTGAAAGAACTAGAAAGAGAGAATTAGAAAAGTGATTTTTTGGAAATAATAAAAATCTGGAAATTTGACAAGAGTTAAGTTAAGAATGAGTTTTGGGTCAACTTCAAACGACCAAAACTCCTGGATAAGAATGATTTAGGTGTGTTTCCAGATACCATAGGAAAGATCTTTGAATTATCTTTGCAACACCGGTGAGTTTGTGCGATTCTTAATTCGTATGAGTGAGATATTCCCATTAGAAGTTGGGTTGTTTGGATAAGGAAAGTCCAATCCGGATTTTGAAAGGGTAGTTTGGTCTTTTCCTTGCCCAATTGTTTTATTTCATTTTTGGTAATTAAGCTAGGGTCTAATAAGAATTAGATCCGTTTAGCTTTTACAAAAATATGCTAGGGCTTGGAGAAAAGAAAAAAGTGGAGAAAGGAGAAGAAAAGTTCAAGGTTCGTTGATTTCTTGGAGAATTTCGTGTCGATTTCACGAAGGGTTAATCCCTACGATGTATGTGAGATCACATAGCGTTGGGTTAGATCACCCACATGCCAATATGATTCGATTCAGCGAGGTTGTATTGTTTTTAAAGTAAATCTTATGAATTCTTGATGATAATTCGTTGAAATCTTGTGAGTTCTTGTTTTTGAAGTTTCTTGAGTTTGATTCATGATTTTAGGTGTGTTTTCGAGTAGAATCTTACATATATTGATTCTATAGTTGATTCTAAGTGTTTGGGAAAAGAACCAAGTTGAAATAGGGGGTTTAGAGTTGAAAAACGAAGAAGAAAAGTCGGAGGTCACTTGGGCAAGGCCCCTGCCAGAGTGCCCCAAAAGGGACTCTGAAGTTTGGGCTCTAGGGAGCCGCACCAGCTAGAGCGCCCCAACCTATTCCCTGAAATTCAAGGGCTGGCGCCCCACAACTCTCAGAGCACCAGCGGCGCCAATTCTTCCACTTTATCCCTCTTCTTTCCGTAGTAGTTCCTTAGCAACATACTCATGTTTTCTAGTTGATTTCTATACTCTAAGGTACATCTAAACATCATGAAATCATCGATAAACATGAGATCATAAAACTTGAATCCATAATTTAATTCAAGGAAAGTTAAGAGTCAAGTCAAGATAAGTTCAAAGAGTTTTCCAAAGTCTATCACAAACGTTTTAACTTTGTTTTAAGACTTAAGCTTTGAGTTGAGTAAAGAGTAAAAGTAAAGTTCATTTATTCAAAGATTATACGGGAACTAGGTATTCACAAGAGTTAAAAGGTTTTCACATTTGAGCAAGAAGGAAACACTGATCTCCAAGAGAACTTTTAAGCTAAGTTTTGGGTAATTATCTCAAACCAAAGAAAGAGTTTTTGTTTTAAAAACAAATGAGATGAGTATATTTTAGGAGTAGTATTGAGCACCGATATGGGGACGCGAGTTCATAATAACTCAAGTATCCATAAACCATGTAGCCATCATGGGTAGAAAAGGATCATACTTTTTAGATGATTCCTTAGTGCTTTTTAGCATAGACTAGTGGATCCACTTAGTTAAGGAAATCTATATGATGACAAAGTATAGGACAGTTCTGGAAGCGTGGGCAAGACGTTGTTTCATCACTTAGGCTTATAGTGGTGGTTGTCGGTTAGAGAAACTCCCACATTATTATATTACTTTATAAGTAAACTGAGTTGTTATTGTATTTCTTTAATACATTGAGTTATCATCTATTGTTTAAAATGTTTTGCATAAACAGCACCATTATTGTTGTTTTTACTTTGCATTTGAGTTGAGTTATTCATGAGTTGAGTAAATCCAAGGTAAGTGTTCCTTTCAGATTCCTTTCAAGCTTATGTTATGTTTAGTTTTCCCCTCACATACTCATACATTCAATATAATGCTATTTGGCTTTCATTGTTTTATGATGCAGTCACAGGAAACCAAGATCAACATCTAGCGCCTCATTGATCCAATTGAGCACTTAGAGTCAGTTGGTGAGCCTCTTTGCACGAATACTGAGTTCAGGGAAGCGATTAGAATGTTAAGCCAAGTTGTGACTAACTAGGTTGGGCAACAAAGAGGAGCTAGATAGGAAGTGGATGATACTTTGAGGATCAGAGAGTTCTTGAGGATGAATCCTCAAAGTTTCACTGGTTCAAGCACTACTAAGGATCCAAAGAATATTATTGACGAGCTACAAAAGGTACTTGAAGATATGCACGTTGTCGATGTTGAGCGAGTAGAACTATCTACGTATCAACAGAAGAATGTTGCTAGGACTTGGTTTGACCAGTGGAAGAAGGTAACTGGGCTCCTGCATGTGCTAAGTGTGGGAGAACTCACCCAGGTAAATGTCGCGATGGCTCCACAAGTTGTTTCAAGTTGGACAAGAGGGTCACTTCATGAAAGAGTGCCTTAAGAACTGGCAAGGTAATGAAATCAGGGTAATAGAGCCCAATCTTCATCAGTTTCTCTACTAGACAGGGCTGCACCTAGAGGAGCTACTTCTAGTATTGGCGGAGGAGCAAACCGCCTATATGTAATCACTAGTCATTAAGAGCAAGAGAATTCTCCCGATGTTGTCACTTGTATAATCAAAGTCTTTACTCTTGATGTATATGCTTTGCTAGACCCAGGAGCAAGTTTATCTTTTGTGACTCCTTATGTTGCAAATAATTTTGATCTTCTTCGTGAGAAACTTTGTGAACCCTTTTGTGTTTCTACACCTGTTGTGGAGTCTATTCTAACCGAGCGAGTCTATCGTGATTGTTTTATTCCCATCAATCACAAGAACACCATGCCTGATTTAGTTGAGTTAGACATAGTGGATTTTGATGTCATTCCACGTATGGACAGGCTTCATCCCTATTATGCCTTCATTGATTGTAGAACTCGAGTTGTTAGGTTCCAAATTCCTAATGAGCCTGTTATAGAGTAGAGTAGCAGTTGAGCAGTGCCTAAGTATCATTTAATATCATACCTTAAGGCGAGAAAGTTAGTTTCCAAGGGTTGTATCAATCACTTAGTCCGAGTTAATAACTCTAGTGTTGAGGTACCTCTTATTGAGTCAGTTCCAGTTGTGAGTGAGTTTCCAGAAGTCTTTCTTGATGATCTACCCGAAATCCCTCTTGAGAGGGAAATATACTTCGATATAGACCTTCTTTCTGATACTCGTCCTATATTTATTTTGCCATATGGAATGGCACCAGCAGAGTTAAAAGAATTGAAGGAGTATTTGAAAGATCTCCTAGATAAAGGTTTCATTCGACCAAGTGTCTCACTTTGGAGCGCTCCGGTCCTTTTTGTGAGGAAGAAAGATGGTTCCCTTAGGATGTGCATAGATTACCGCCAATTGAACAAGGTTACCATCAAGAATAAGTATCCTCTTCCGAGAATTGATGATCTCTTCGATCAACTTCAAAGTGATACTTGTTTCTCTAAGATAGACCTTGAGGGTAAGGGAATGTGATATTCCAAAGACAACATTCAGGACCCGTTATGGTCATTATGAGTTCCTAGTTTTGTCCTTTGGTTTAACCAATGTGCCTGCAGCATTCATCAACCTTATGAATAGAGTATTCAAACATTATTTAGATATGTTTGTTATCTATTCATTGATGACATACTAATCTATTCAAGGAATGAAGAATATCATGTTAGTCATCTCAGAATAGTTCTCCAAACTTTAAAGGATAGAGAGTTATATGACAAGTTCTCTAAATGTGAGTTTTGCCTTGAGTCTGTGGCATTCTTGGGCCACCTAGTTTCCGGTGATGGAATTAAAGTTGACACTCAGAAAATAGAGGCAGTGCAGAATTGGCTTAGACCCACATCTCCAACCGATATTAGGAGTTTCTAGGGGTTGGCTGGATATTATAGAAGGTTCGTAGAGGGGTTCTCATCTATTCCATCCCCTTTGACCAAGTTGACTCAGAAAAGAGTGAAGTTTCCATGGTCTGAAGCTTGTGAGAAAAGATTTCAGGAATTGAAAAAGAGGTTGACTACTGCCCCAGTATTGACCTTACCAGAAGGTACGCAAGGCTTTATTGTATATTGTGTTGCGTCCACAGATGGTTTGGGTTGTGTGTTAATGCAGAATGGAAAAGTTATAGCTTATGCCTCCAGATAGTTGAAAGTTCATGATAAGAACTACCCAAACCATGATCTAAAATTGGCTGGCGTGGTTTTTCCTTTGAAAATATGGCGCCATTAGCTTTATGGTGTTCGTCTGGATGTGTTCACCGATCACAAGAGCCTTCACTATGTGTTTACTCATAAAGAGCTTAATCTCAAACAAAGGAGGTGGTTAGACTTACTCAAGGATTATGACATGAGTATTATTTACCACCCAGGTAAGGCTAATATGGTTGTTGATGCCAAGAGCAGCTTGTCTATAAGTAATACCGCCCATTTTGAGGAAGATAAGAAAGAGCTAGCAAGAGATGTGCATAGACTTGCACGATTAGGAATTTGATTAATTGAATCCTTATAAGGAGGAATAGTTATGATGAATGGGGCTGAATCATCGTCAGTGTCAGAAGTAAAAGAGAAGCAAGACCAAGATCCTATTTTTCTTGAATTAAAGGCAACTGTTCATAACCAAAAAGTATTGGCTTTTGAACAAGGGAGAGATGGTGTATTAAGGTATCAAGGTAGGTTATGTGTACCAAGGATGGATGAACTCCAAGAGAGGATCATCGAGGAAGCTCATAACTCCAGATATTCTATCCATCCGGGTTCCACAAAGATGTATTGCGATTTGAGAGAAGTTTATTGGTGGAGTAGTATGAAGAAGGGCATTGCAGAGTTTGTTTGTAAGTGCCTGAATTGACAACAAGTTAATGTAGAGCACCAAAGGCCCGGTGGTATGGCTCAGAATATAGAAGTTCCAGAATGGAAGTGGGAAATGATCAATATTGATTTCCTCACAGGATTACCAAGGTCTCGCAAGTAGCATGATTTTATTTGGGACATTGTCGATAGAATGATGAAATCAGCCCACTTTTTGCTGTTAAAGACTACTCATTCAGCATAGGACTATGCCAAGTTTTATTTTCAAGAGGTAGTTAGACTTCATGGGGTTCCAACTTCCATTATTTCAGATAAAGGTGCACAATTTACTGCACAGTTCTGGAAATCTTTTCAGAAAGGTTTGGGTTCAAAGGTGAACTTGAGTACTGCTTTTCATTCGCAGACAGATGGTCAAGCAGAGCGCACTATTAAGACTTTAGAAGATATGTTGAGGTCCTATGTGATTAACTTCAAGGGTAATTGGGATGATCACTTGCCTCTCATTGAGTTCGCCTACATTAATAGTTACCACTCTAGCATCCAAATAGATTCTTATGAAGCTCTTTATGGAAAAAGATGCAGATCTCCAAATGGATGGTTTGAAGTTGGTGAAGCTGGGTTGATAGGACCAGACTTAGTTCATCAAGCTATGGAGAATTTGAAAGTTATTCAAGAGAGGTTAAAAACAGCGCAGTGTCGTCAGAAATCCTACACTGATGTTAGGAAAAGGGAGTTAGAGTTTGAAGTAGATGATTGGGTATACTTCAAAGTTTCACCCATGAAGGGTGTTATGAGATTTGGTAAGAAGGGGAAGCTTAGTCCCCAGTATATTGGTCCTTACAGAATATCTAAGAGGATTGGCAATGTAACTTATGAGTTAGAGCTACCCCAAGAGTTGAGAGCGGTTCATCCGGTATTTCATATTTCAATGTTGAAGAAGTGCATGGGAGATCCTTCACTTATAATACCAACTGAAGATATTGGTATCAAGGATATCTTATCTTATGAGGAGATTCCGGTTCAGATTCTACATCGCCAAGTTTGCAAGTTAAGGACCAAGGAAGTAGCATCAGTCAAAGTTCTTTGGAGAAACCAGTTTGTCGAGCAAGCTACTTGGGAAGCTAAGGAGGATATGAAGAAGAGATATCTACATCTCTTTGAGCCTGTAGAAATTCTAGACCAAGGTACTAATTTTCTTCTTAGTACTCTTTAATTTATATACTTGATGTGTTAGATTTGCTTGTTGGGTGTTTGAGCTGAATGTTAGATGTTACACCCTTAGCTTACTAAGAATAATCTCATTCAAGGACGAATGTTCTCAAGGGGGAGATAACATCTCGCTAAATTGAAAGAACAAGAAAGAGCTAGAATTAGAAAGAGTGATTTTTTTTTAAATAATAAAAATCTGGAAATTTGACACGAGTTAAGTTAAGAATGAGTTTTGGGTAAACTTCAAACTATCATAACTCCTGGCTCAGGATGAGTTAGGTGTGTTTCCAGATATCTTAGGAAATATCTTTGAATTATCTTTCCAATTCCATCGAGTTTGCGCGATTTCGAATTCTTATGAGTGAGATATCCCCATTGGAAGTTGGGTTGTTTGGATAAGGAAAGTTTAATCCGGATATTGAAAGGGTAATTTGGTCTTTTCCTTTCCCAATTGTTTTATTTCGTTTTTGGTAATTAATTTAGGGTCAAATCAGAATTAGATTAGTTTACGCTTTTTCCAAAATATGTTAGGGCTTGGAGAAAAGAAAAAAGAGGAGAAAGTAGAAGGAAAGTTCAAGGTTGGTCAATTTCTTGGAGAATTTCGTGTGGATTTCACCAAGGGTTAATCCCTATGAGGTATGTGAGCTCACATAGATTTGGGTTAGTTCACCCACGCGCCAATCATGATTCGATTCAGCGAGGTTGTATTGTTTTGAAAGCAAATCTTATGAGTTCTTGATGATAATTCGTTGAAATCTTGTGGGTTATTGTTTTTGAAATTTCTTGAGTTTGATTCCTGATTTTAGATTTGTTTTCAAGTAGAATCTTACATATATTGATGGTATAGTTGATTCTAAGTGTTTGGGAAAAGAACCAAGTTGAAATAGGGAGTTTAGAGTTGAAAAATGAAAAAGAAAAGTCGGAGGTCCCCTGGGCAGGGGCCTGGGGCGCCGCACCAGCCAGAGCACCCCAAAAGGGACTCTGAAGTTTAGGCTCTAGGCACCGAGCCAGCCAGAGAGCCCCAACCCAGTCCCTAAAATTCAAGGGTTGGCACCCTGCGCCTCTCAGAGCGCCAGGGATGCCATTTCTTCCACCTTTCCCCCCTTCTTTCCATACTAGGTCCTTAGCAACGTACCTATGTTTTCTAGTCAATTTCTATACTCTAAGGTAGGTCTAAACATCATGAAATCATCCACAAACATGAGATCATGAACCTTGAATCCATAATTCAATTCAAGGAAAGTTAAGAGTCAAGTCAAGATGAGTTCAAATAGTTTTCCAAAGTCTTTCACAAACGTTATAACTTTGTTTTAAGACTTAAGGTTTGAGTTGGGTAAAGAGAAAGAGTAAAGTTCATTTCTTCAAAGATTATACCGGAACTAAGTATTCCCAAGAGTTAAAAGGTTTTCACATTTGAGCAAGAAAGGAAACACTGAATTCCAAGAGAGCTTTTAAGCTAAGTTTTGAGTAATTATCTTAAACCAAAGAAAGAGTTTTTGTTTTAAAAACATATGAGCTGAGTATATTTTGGGAGTAGTATTGAGCACCGATATGGGGACGCAAGTTCATAATAACTCAAGTCTCCATAAACCATGTACCCATCATGGGTAGAAAAGGATCATACTTTTTAGATGAATCCTCAGTTCTTTTTAGCATAGACTAGTGATCCACTTAGTTAAGGAATTCTATATGGCGGCATAGTATAGTACAGTTCTAGCAGCATGGGAAAGACGTTGTATCATCACTTAGGTTCATAGTGGTGGTTGTCGGTTAGAGAAACTTCCACATTATTATATTACTTTATAAGCAAACTGAGTTGTTATTGTATTTCTTTAATACATTGAGTTATCATCTACTATTTCAAATGCTTTGTATAAATTGCACTATTATTGTTGTTTTTACTTTGCATTTGAGCTGAGTTATTCATGAGTTCAGTAAAGCTAAGGTAAGTGTTCCTTTCAGATTCCTTTCAAGTTTATGTTATGTTTAGTTTTCCCCTTGCATATTCGTACATTCAATGTACTGATGCCATTTGGCCTACATCATTTTATGATGCAGATATCTAGGATCAGCATCCAGCTCCTCGTTGATCAGTTGGTGAGTCTCCTTGCTTTCCAGAGGACTAATTTTACTTTGTTTCCTAGTATTTCAGTTGTTAGGATAATCAGGGGTCTTGTCCCGACATCCCTCTTTGTTTTTAGAGGTCTCATAGACGAGTAGTGATAGTTCTTTAGTCGTATTCATTTCATATGTTGCTTAAAGACTTGAGTTTGCCTTATTGGCTAGTTGAATGTTTTCTTATTAACATTATTGAGTTATATGGTTTTAGCTATGTTAAGTTAAGTCTTCCGCTATAAGTTAAGCTGGGCCAAGGGTTTGCTTGGGGCCAACAATGGTTCTCGAGTGCCAGTCCCACCTAGGGTATAGGCTCGGGTCGTGACAAACTTGGTATCAAAGCACAGAGTTCAAGAATCCTAGAGATTCTATGAAGTCGTGTATGTAGAGTCCTAGTTATCGGTGTGAAGTGCGCCACATCTATAATTAGAAGGTTGCAACACTTAGGAAATTATCTCACTTCTTTCATACCCATTTCATGCGATAGAGTTCATCTCTATAAAGTCTCTTTCTAATTCGTGCTTGCATATGTTTTTTAGTTAATCATGCCTCTACGAAGAGCTTTCTGAGGTCGTCCTGCTAGGAGGAATGTTGAGGAGCAAGGGGTACCTAATGCACCTGAAGTGCAACCCCAAGGAAAAGTCACGAATGTTGAGTTCAGGGAAGCGATTCAAATGTTGAGCCAAGCTGTGACTAACCAGGTTGGGCAACAAAGAGAAGCTAGACATGAAGTGGTTGATACTTTGAGGATCCGAGAGTTCTTGAGAATGAATCCTCCAAGTTTCACTGGTTCAAGGACTACTGAGGATCCAGAGAACTTTATTGAGGAGCTGCAAAAGGTATTTGAAGTTATGTATATTGCTGTTGCTGAGTTAGTAGAACTAGCTACATATCAACTGAAAAATATTGCTAGGACTTGGTTTGACCAGTGGAAGAAGGGTAGAGCTGAGGGAGAACCACCTGCGAGTTGGGCTTGTTTTGAGGAGGCCTTCTTGGGGTATTTCTTTCCCCGAGAACTAAGAGAGGCCAAGGTGCGAGAGTTTCTCACTCTTAAGAAGGATTCACTAAGTGTTCTTAAGTACAGCTTGAAGTTCACCCAACTTTCCTGATAGGCTCCAGAGATGGTTGCAGATATGAGAAGCAGGAGGAGTCTTTTTGTTGCTGGGTTATCCTGTCTATCAAGCAAAGAGGGCAAGGAAACCATGCTAATTGGAGACATGGATATAGCAAGGTTAATTGTCTATGCGAAGCAGGTTGAGGAGGAGAAACTAAGGGATAGGGAGGAGTTTAGAAACAAGAAAATGAAGACAGGGAATGAGTCCGAGCAGCAGAGGAATAATGTGAACCGGTCTTCTTTCCCACAAAAGCAAAAAGGACCTGCTCCTTCATCTGCTAGTGATCCTGCACCCAGAAACAAAGGTGACTACAATGGTCAGAATTCACAAAACTTTAGAGCTAGACCTGCACAGTCTCAGGGTAGTGTGGCACAAGGAGGTAATTGGGCTCCTGCATGTGCTAAGTGTGGGAGGACTCACCCAGCTAAATTTCGCAATGGCTCCACAGGTTGTTTCAAGTATGGACAAGAGGGTCACTTCATGAAAGAGTGTCGTAAGAACCGGCAAGGTAATGGAAATCAGGGAAATAGAGCCCAATCTTCATTAGTTGCTCCACCAGACAGGGCTGCACCCAGAAGAGCTATTTCTGGTACTGGCGGAGGAGCAAACTGCTTATATGCAATCACTAGTCGTCAAGAGCAAGAGAATTCTCCAGATGTTGTCACTGGTATTATCAAAGTCTTAACTCTTGATGTTTATGCTTTGCTAGACACAGGAGCAAGTTTATATTTTGTGACTCCTTATGTTGCAAATAATTTTGATGTTATTCCTGAGAAACTTTGTGAATCCTTTTGTGTTTCTACACACCTGTTGGGGAGTCTATTCTAGCTGAACAAGTCTATCGTGATTGTGTCATTTCCATCAATCACTAGAACACCATGGCTGATTTTGTTGAGTTAGACATGGTGGATTTTGATGTCATTCTAGGTATGGAATAGCTTCATGCTTGTTATGCCTCCATTGATTGTAGAACTCGAGTTGTTAGGTTCCAAATTCCCAATGAGCCAGTTATAGAGTGGAGTTGCAGTTCAGCAGAGCCTAAGTATTATTTCATTTCGTACCTCAAGGTGAGAAGTTAGTTTCGAAGGGTTGTATATATCACTTAGTCTGAGTTAATGACTCTAGTGTTGAGGTACCTCATATTGAGTCATTTCCAGTTACGAGTGAGTTTCCAGAAGTCTTTCCTAATGATCTACTCGGTGTCCCTCCTGAGAGGGAAATAGACTTCGGTATAGACCTTCTTCCAGATACTCATCCTATATTTATTCCTCCATACGGAATGCCACCAGCAGAGTTAAAAGAATTAAAGGAGCAGTTGAAAGATCTCTGAGTTTTCATTCGACCAAGTGTGTCACCTTGGGGCGCTCCGGTCCTTTTTGTGAGGTTGAAAGATGGTTCCCTTAGGATGTGTATAGATTACCACCAGTTGAACAAGGTTACCATCAAGAATAAGTATCCTCTTCGGAGAATTGAAGATCTCTTCGATCAACTTCATGGTGCTAGTTTTTTCTCTCAGATAGACCTCAGATCAGGCTACCATGAGTTGAGGGTAAGGGAATGTGATATTCCAAAGAAAGCATTCAGGAATCGTTATGGTCATTATGAGTTCCTAGTTATGTCCTTTGGTTTGACCAATGTGCCTGCAACATTCATGGACCTTATGAATAGAGTATTCAAACCTTATTTAGATATGTTTGTTATCGTATTCATTGATGACATACTAATCTATTCAAGGAATGAAGAAGATCATGCTAGTCATCTCAAAATAGTTCTCCAAACTTTAAAGGATAGAGAGTTATATGCCAAGTTCTCTAAATGTGAGTTTTGGTTTGAGTTCGTGGCATTCTTGGGCCACATAGTTTCCAGTGATGGAATTAAAGTTGACACTCAGAAATTAGAGTCAGTGCAGAATTTGCTTAGACCCACATCTCCAACCGATATTAGGAGTTTCTTGAGGTTGGTTGGACATTATAGTTTGTTCGTAAAGGGGTTCTCATCTATTTCATCCCATTTGACCAGGTTGACTAAAAAAATAGTGAAGTTTCAATGGTCTTCGCTTGTGAGAAAAGCTTTCATGAATTGAAAAAGAGGTTGACTCCTGCCCCAGTATTGACCTTACTAGAAGGTACGCAAGGCTTTATTGTATATTGTGATGCATCCAGAGTTGGTTTGGGTTGTGTCTTAATGCAGAATGGAAAAGTTATAGCTTATTCCTCCAGATAGTTGAAAGTTCAAGAGAATAATTACCCAACCCATGATCTAGAATTGGTTGTCGTGGTTTTTGCTTTGAAAATAGGCGCCATTATCTTTATGGTGTTCATGTGGATGTGTTCACCGATCACAACAGCCTTCAGTATGTGTTAACTCATAAAGAGCTTAATCTTAGACAAAGGAGGTGGTTAGAATTACTCAAGGATTATGACATGAGTATTATTTACCACCCAGGTAAGGCTAATATGGTTGTTGATGACTTGAGCAGGTTGTCTATGGGTAGTACCATCCATTTTGAGGAAGATAAGAAAGCACTAGCTGGAGATGTGCATAGACTTCCACGATTAGGAGTTCGATTAATGGATTCCACAGATGGAAGAGTAGTGGTGATCAATGGGGATGAATCATCGTTATTGTCAGAAGTAAAAGAGAAGCAAGACCAAGATCCTATTTTGCTTGAATTAAAGGCAAATGTTCATAAGCAAAAGTATTGGCGTTTGAACAAGGGGGAGATGGCGTATTAAGGTATCAAGGTAGGTTGTGTGTACCAAGGGTGGATGAAATCCAAGAGAGGATCTTGGAGGAAGCTCATAGCTCCAGTTATTCTATCCATTCAGATTCCACAAAGATGTATCGCGAATTGAGAGAAGTTTATTGGTGGAGTAGTATGAAGAAGGGCATTGCAGAGTTTGTTGCTAAGTGCCCGAATTGCCAACAAGTTAAAGTAGAGCACTAAGGGCCCAGCGGTATAGCTTAGAATATAGAACATCCAGAATAGAAGTAGGAGATGATCAATATGGATTTCATCACAGGCTTACCAACGTCTCACAGGCAGCATGATTTTATTTGGGTGATTGTCGATAGAATAACGAAATCAACCCACTTTTTGCCAGTAAAGACTACGCTTTCTGTAGAGGACTATGCCAAGTTGTATCATCAAGAGGTAGTTAGACTTCATGGTGTGCCAGTTTTGATTATTTTAGATACAGGTGCACTATTTACTGCAAAGTACTAGAAATTTTTTCAGAAAGGTTTGGGTTCAAAGGTGAACTTGAGTACTGTTTGTCATCCTCAGAAAGATGGTCAAGTAGAGCGCACTATTAATACTTTAGAAGATATGTTAAGGGCATGTGTGATTGACTTCAAGGGTAATTGGGATGATCACCTGCCTCTCATTGAGTTCGCCTACAATAATAGTTACCACTCTAGCATCCAAATGGCTCCTTATAAAGCTATTTATTGGATAAGATGCAGATCTCCAATTGTATGGTTTGAAATTGGTAAAGCAGGGTTGATAGGACTAGACTTAGTTTATCAAGCTATGGAGAAGGTGGAAATTATTCTAGAGAGGTTGAAAACAGCGCAGAGTCATCAGAAATCCTACACTGATCTTAGAAAAAGGGAGTTAGAGTTTGAAGTAGATGATTTGGTATACTTGAAAGGTTCACCCACGAAAGGTGTTAGGAGATTTGGTAAGACGGGAAAGCTTAGTCCCCGGTATATTTTTACTTACAGAATATCCAAGAGGATTGGCAATGTAGCTTATTAGTTAGAGCTACCCCAAGAGTTGGCAGTGGTTCATCCGGTATTTCATATTTCCATGTTGAAGAAGTGCATGGAGATCCTTCACTTATAATACCAACTGAAGATATTGGTATCAAGGATAGTTTATCTTATGATGAGATTCCGGTTCAGATTCTAGATAGCCAAGTTCGCAAGTTGAGGATCAAGGAAGTAGCATCAGTCAAATTTTTTTGGAGAAACCAGTTTGTCGAGAAAGCTACATGGGAAGTTGGGGGGGATATGAAGAAGAAATATACAAATCTCTTTTAGCCCGGAAAAATTCCAGACCAAGGTGATAATTTTCTTCTTAGTACTTTTAATTTTATATACTTGATGTGTTAGATTTGCTTGTTGGGTGTTTGAGTTGAATGTTAGATGTTGCATCCTTAGCTCACTAAAAGTAATCTCATTCGAGCACGACTGTTCCCTAGGGGGAGATATTGTAACATCTTGCTACATTGAAACTACTAGAAAGAGCTAGAATTAGAAAAAGTGATTTTTTTTGGAAATAATAAAAATCTGAAAATTTGACAAGAGTTAAGTTAAGAATGAGTTTTGGGTCAACTTCAAACGACCATAACTCCTGGATCAGGATGAGTTAGGTGTGTTTCCAGATACCGTAGGAAATATCTTTGAATTATCTTTCCAACTGTAACACCCGGAAAAATTGATAGGTGAAACTAGAGCCTAACGTATGAACCTTATAAGTTTATGTATAAATTGGAGATATAAAAGGGTCCAAAATTTGGCTAAGTATAAGTTTAAGGGAGGGTTCAAGGAAGGAGAAAGGATTCACCTTCCTTAGAAGCTTCCTTAAGACAATGCCTTAATTTTTTTAAGGCAACCCACGTGAGTGTTTAAGGACCAAGTGGGGGGACCACCATGTGTGGGGACTGCCTTAACACATGGGCAGTGCACGTGTGCAAGTGGGGGCTCACTACCGTGTACTCCCTTGTAGACTTATGCCTTAGCTTTAAAAAGCTAAAGGCAAGTCCAAGGGAGAGTTTAAGGAAGGTATATCAATTCAAGGGCCTTAAAAACTCCCTTGGTAATTGCCTTAGTTTTTATTTGGGCAATCCAAGAGAGGCATAAAAAAAGGGTAATTTTGTAATTTCGTTGTTAGTCCAAATTAAATGGGTATAGTCTATATTATTTTTAAATAAATATATATATGGTATAAATAGGCCTTTTGAATACTCCTAGGGATATGCCTTAGCTTTAAAAAAAAAGCCAAGGGCAAAAACCAAGGGAGGGTCCAAGGCTAGTGGACCACTTCAAGGAACTTAAATGCTTCCTTTAACATTTCCTTAGCCTTTTTTGGCTAAGTCCATATGTGCAGGGCCGTTTTCGTAAATATTATTTTTAAGCTAAATTAAAAAGTGGGTAGATTTTATATTATTTCTAAATAACTATATAAGGCATTTTATATTAAAATATCCCCAAAATTAATCACTTTCACAACACCCACTTCAAAATAAAAAGTTGGGAAAGGGTCAAAAATACCCCTCAACTTTATTTTATTAGTTGGTGAGTCCTCAAGCTTCGAGGACAAGTAGTTTACTTTGAATTTCTATTAGTATTTTCATTTAGAAACTATTGTAAGGGCATTGTCCCTATTCGTTGTATTAGATGGTTAAATGAGACAATGTCTAAACTCCTGTTTGTTTTATAAAAGGACTTTAATTGTAAAGAAAACATTTTAATTTTTCCACATTATTCTATGTCTTAATGTGATGATTATGCTAAGGGAGAGTACGAGACCTCTTCAGTGGTCAAGTATGTCGTGTTACTTCTATGGGGTAACCCCGGATAGTGACAAACTTGTTATCAGAGCATAAGATTTTGGAATAATTTTAGGTTGATGTCTCATAGACCACGCCAAGTAGAGTCTTGTTCACGGGTGTGATGCACGCCACACTTATGAATGAGAGGCTATAAGATGCTTAGCATTTCACTTCTTCATTACTCTTGAATCGTGCCATAGAACCAAACTCTATAAGATCTCTCTCTTATCCCGTGTCCGATGGTCTTCAAGATGTGACTAATCAAAAGGGTAAATGCTACATAGATTGAGAGAGAAAAGGTTCGTGGTGATGTCAATTATGACAATATGACTAGGTAGGACTTGATATGGTGGATTTAGATGGAATCCTTTGGTAAAGATTGGTTGCTCCATGGTTATGGGTGATATTGGTAAAAAGTCATGATGAGATTTGAAGTATGCTGAAAGATTTGACGAATAGGGTATTTTTGAAATACCTAGATATGTGAAGTGAGTAGACTCCTCTAAGAATGGTGGAAGTGGAATTCACCTTGGTTTGGAATCATCTTGGGTGATGAGTGTGAAGGTTTAAGTGATGACTTGCTCCGACCTTAGAATAAAAAGAAGTGAAGCTTAGAAGAGGTTATATAGGCTTGCTCCTAAGGGGGAGATGAAGTCCTTAGATAACAAGGTTGGTGAGTGTTCTCCATGTCATGATTTAGGTTGACTTGAATTTTCACTTTATGACGTATAGTAAGTTTGAAGAGTTTAGACCCGGTTTGGTAGACTCATATGAGATTATTAGTGATGTCCTAGTAAGGGTCTTAGTTTTAGGATGCTACTAGAGGTGACTAAGAAGACTCTCCGGATGAAGGTACCGGTATGTTGGTAATTTCATGTAAGTGTAAGTGTTATGTGGTATTTCGATACTACCTTATCTTGTATGATGCCTTTTGAGGCTATGAGGTTTAATGTTTCCCCGGATGAGTTATTAGAACCTTTTTCGACTTTTACCCCGGTTAATGATTTAAAGTTAGAAAATGGGTTTATGGAAGATGCCACATTACCTTGTCCCCTATAGTTACTTTTATCGACTTGGTAGAACTTGACATATTAGGCTTTTGATGTGACTCTTGGTTTGGATAGATTGCACGCATGGTATGTTTATAGATGATAGGACCGAGATGGTTAGGTACCAATTTCCTTATGAGCCTATGACTAGGGTGAAGGATGTTGAATTCAAAACCCCTCCTCTAGATTCGGTGCCAGTAGTGAATGAGTTTCCAGAAGTTTTACCCGATGGTTTGTCGGTATTCCTCCCAAGAGTGAAATAGATTCATAGTTGGTATTGACCTTAGCCCGGATATGCAACTTTTCTCCATTTTCTCATCATAGAATGGTTCGAAAGGGGTCAAAAGAGTTGAAGGAGCAACTAAGGGAATTGATAAATAAAGGAGTATCTCTTTATGGGGTGCTCCGATATTTGTGGTTAGAAAGAATATGGGTCTCTTGAAATGTGCATTAGTTATCACCTATTGAGTAAGATGACGATTTAGTACAAATATCTCATTTTTTTGGATTTGGTACCTAATTTTGTCATGAGAGGGTGATATTGCAAGTTGTTGAAACCATTGACTTTTGCGAAGATAGCAAAGGTGAGTTTGGTCATGTCTTTGGGATTGCTTGAAAGAAGTGTTACTTGAGGACTTTAGTAAAGGCTTTCCTCCCAAGGGGGAGATGATGTGCTTAGAAAGCATGATTGTTGAGATCCCGATATCCTCATCTCTTTCTTCTATTCCTATTCTAGTTTCAGACCAAGAGTTCCTAGTTGGGCTTAATTTATGTTTTGGGAGTCATGTGTCATTTATGTGTTTACATGGTCTCCTTACGATATGCACGCTTTAGAGAATTCATGTTTAAGGGGAAAAAATGAGATTTTATGACTTTTGTTCCTCATGTTGATATGCATTTGGTATGTGTTGCCTATATGATTCATGAGGTGAAAGGTTTAAAAAGCATAAATGTGCTTTTTAAGAAGTAATTTCATAATTGGCTTCAAGGTGTTATGATGAGTATGTTTTGAGTTGGAGAAGGTAATTCCTCCAATGTAAATGAGAAATGTTGAAGTTTTCATGCATAATGAGTTTGTAGACGTAGTTCCTACTTTCTTGTGTTGCATGGAGTATGTTTGAGATGGAGTTGAGATTTTCTCGTAGTTTGTGCATTGTATTATAATGCTGCATACTAGACTTCAAGATGAAAATTGACAAACATGCTTAGGAGAGATCTTTATGTTATGGCATGTTAGCTTCATATTGAGGTGTTAAACTTGTTTTAAGTTTGAGAAGATAGTTCCTCCCATGTTTATGCGAATTGATGAGTTTTGTGCATATTTGTGAAAACTTGTGTTTTTAGAAGAAGATGAGTTTAAGTAAATTGCTTTGCTCATGTTGTGGTGCATTGACTATGAGTTACCTATTGTACTTCATGAGAAGAATACATAAGCATGCTTTAGTTTGGAGTTGTGAGATTCCTCCTTGAATAAATGCTATTTGAAAATGAGAATTTGCATATGAGCTTCATGAGAGTATGTTGAGCATGTTATGACTAGGAGATGATATTTCCTCCTTGAACATAACTAATTATGAGAATTTCATGCATATAATGTTGATAGATGTAGTTCCTACTTCCTTTTGTTTGCATTGACTATATTGAAATGGAATTGAAGTTTCCTCCTTTATGTGACGTATTATTTTGATATTTTACGCGTGTTAGGCTACTAGTCATGAGTCTTTAAATTCCGAGGTGTCTAAATCCTCATTCGAGGACGAATGTTCCCAAGGGGGAGATAATGTAACACCCAGAAAATTGATAGGTGAAACTAGAGCCTAGCGTATGAACCTTATAAGTTTATGTATAAATTGGAGATATAAAAGGGTCCAAAAATTTGGCTAAGTATAAGTTTAAGGGAGAGTTCAAGGAAGGCGAAAGGATTCACCTTCCTTAGAAGCTTCCTTGAACCAATGCCTTAATTTTTTTAAGGCAACCCACGTGAGGGTTTAAGGACCAAGTGGGGGGACCACCATGCGTGGGGGCTGCCTTAACACATAGGCAGTGCACGTGTGCAAGTGGGGGCCCACTGCCGTGTACTCCCTTGTAGACTTATGCCTTAGCTTTAAAAAGCTAAAGGCAATTCCAAGGGAGGGTTTAAGGAAGGTATATCAATTCAAGGGCCTTAAAAGCTTCCTTGGTAATTGCCTTAGTTTTTATTTGGGCAATCCAAGAGATGAATAAAAAAGGGGTGGTAATTTCGTAATTTCCTTGTTAGTCCAAATTAAATGGGTATAGTCTATATTATTTTTAAATAAATACATATATATATATGGTATAAATAGGCCTTTTGAATACTCCAATGGATATGCCTTAGCTTTAAAAAAAAAATCCAAAGGCAAAGTCCAAGGGAGGGTCCAAGGCTAGTGGAGCACTTCTAGGACCTTAAGTGCTTCCTTTAATATTTCCTTGGTTTTTTTTGGCTAAGTCCATATGTGCTGGGGCGTTTTCATAAATATTATTTTCAAGTTAAATTAGAAAGTGGATATATTTTATATTATTTCTAAATAACTATATAAGGGATTTTATATTGAAATATTCCCAAAATTAATCACTTTCACAAACACCCACTTCAAAATAAAAAGCTCATCTCTTCCCCAATATTTCTCTCTCTACAAGTTCTTTCATTGAAGAACACCAAAAGCTTCAAGATTAGGGTTCAAGCTCCAAGGTTTTCACTCCAATTTCGTGGCAAAGCTTCAATTAAGGTATGGGAACCTTCATTCATGGAATTTATTTCTCCATGAAGCCCTTCAACACTAATTTTCGAAATTGGAAATTTGTTCAAAACCTAGGGTTTTTATTATATCCATGGGTTCTTCTTGAAAACGATTTATTTATGTTAATTATCCTATATTATGATGAATTTGATGTTTATTGAGGGTTTTTATTGTGAAATTCCCCATGAACTCATGTGCTTCCCCATGACCCCAACTTTATGAAATTGAGATGGGTTTGTTCATGCAATGTGAATACTTAGAATAGTATCTATGTTAATTTAGTCAATTAGTCTTGCTTTATTCATGCTTAAAGTAGTAATTCTAAGGGTGATTGCAAGACATGATCTATGACCCTTGAAGGGTAAATTGTAAGTGTTGAATCTTGAAGTATAGCCTTGAAGGCAATATGAAGGTACTCTCTGTTTAGAATTCTTATATATGAATGGATTGATCCACTTGAAAGGTGGAGGTGCTTACTTTACATGTATTTATGTATGAAGTTATGTTCCACTTGAATGGTGAAGATCCAATGACTAATGTGTGAATCATGGTATTGTTGAAAGACTAGTTTCCTTTACTACTACACATGATTATGTATGAATTGTCTTGGCTGATTATATGATGATTCTAAGGTGAAAGGTAGTTCTCACCATGTTGAATCAATGCGCTATGTTATGAGTTGAGTTGAATGATGGGTAATGCACTCCTTCTCATATAAAATTGTAGTTCACCTTAACTATGTATAAGTTGGAGAATAATGCTTAGCACCAAGCGGATATAGCAAATAAGGTAGAGACTCTCCCGCTAGTTTTAGGCCGGGTCTTCTACATATTCTCTTATGAGATGGAAACTATCCTGCTAGTAAAATAGGTCAAGTTTCTAGAAGCAATCTCCCTATCTCATAACTATGTGCCCGCATAGGTATTAGCTAGTTGATCCACATTATAGCTATATAAGTCTAGTTCTACCTTGGGCGAGTAGGATGCCTTTTTTCAGTGTGGGGTTATATGACACCGGATTCCATGTAACTCATATGGTCTATGTCGGTTAATGAACTTCTCCCTATGTAATAAGATAATGAATATGACTTGAACTATAATTGTGATTTCTTTATAAGTTTACTTAGTAGAAGTGGGGGTATGGGACTTCACTTTTATATTGCACAAGTAAGCTTTGAAAGAGATTGTGGGTTGGTTCATTATCCTATGGTAAGACATGAAGGTATGATATATGTTGATTGGGTTGTTGTTATGGTATGACTTTCCTTATGTATATGTAATAAGTATGATTATCCCTATATGATAAGAATATGAATTATGATAAGAACATGAGTTAGGTACTATGGTTCCTCCAGAAGTTCTACTTAGTATGGATGGGGGTATGGGACTTCATTCATGCATTGCATAAGTAGATTTTGAGAGTGGTCATGGTATGTCTCTCCTATGATATGATGATTATGAAGGTATGCTTTATTATGAATATGAACATGGACTATACTTATAAAGGGGTTATAGTGTGGTTTCCTTATGCTATGAAGATATATGAATTATGTATGCATGATATGGATTGTTGCTATGAGTGACTTTATTTATTATAAGATATGAGCATGAATGTCTCCTTGTTTATGAATGTTGGCTATGAATAAGGTCAAGGTATGTTATGCATGATCATGGTGGCCTAGAAGTAATACTTAGTGTAGATAGGATTATAGGATCATATCAATGCATTGCACAAGTAGAGCTCGAGGTTACTTATGTGATGGTTTTATTATAAAGATATGATCTTGGCATTGAATTACATATGTGAACTATGTCTTGTGAAGATTGGAATATGCATTATGTTGTGTTGGAGACTATACTTGTGATTATGATGATATCTTCTATGTTATGATGAAGTGTGTATGGTTTGTCTTATGAGCTACATTCTCTAACTATTTCAAAGATGATTTTCAAAAATAATGGCATATAGCATGGTTTCAACTAAAATGTCCCTTTTAAGCATGTTTTAATGCATGGTTACCATACTTAGTACATTTTGTGCTAACTCATATTTCTATGTTTTCTACAAATGTAGGGATTGGTCCTTAGTGGTGGTATTCTTGGTTCTAGCTTGGATTAGTTAGTTTCCCCAAGCTTAGTTGGTGAGTCCTCAAGCTTCGAGGACAAGTAGTTTACTTTGAGTTTCTTTTAGCATTTTCATTTAGAAACTATTGTAAGGGCATTGTCCCTATTCGATTGTATTAGATGGTCAAATGAGACAATGTCTAAACTCCTGTTTGTTTTATAAAATGACTTTGATTGTAAAGAAAAAGTTTTAATTTTTCCTCATTATTCTATGTCTTTATGTGATGATTATGCTAAGGGCTTGTACGAGACCCCTTCGGGGGTCAAGTACGCCGTGTTACTTCTAGGGGGTAACCCCGGATCGTGACACCAACGCCACCGAGTTTGAGCAATTCCGAATTTGTATGAGTGAGATATGCCCATTGGAAGTTTGGTTGTTTGGATAAGAAAAGTTCAATCCGGATTTTGAAAGGGTAGTTTGGTATTTTCCTTGCCCAATTGTTTTATTTCGGTTTTGGTAATTAAGTTAGGGTCTAATCAGATTAGATCAGTTTACAATTTTACCAAAATACGCTAGGGCTTGGAGAAAAGAGAAAAGAGGAGAAAGGAGAAGAAAAGTTCAAGGTTCGTCGATTTATTGGAGAATTTCATGTGGATTTCGCCAAGGGTTAATCCCTACAAGGTATGTGAGAACACATAGCATTGGGTTAGTTCACCCACGTGCCAATCATGATTTGATTCAGCGAGGTTGTACTGTTTTGATAACAAATCTTATGAGTTTTTGATGATAATTCGTTGAAATCTTGTGGGTTCTTGTTCTTAAAATGTCTTGAGTTTGATTCATTATTTTAGGTGTGTTTTTGAGTGGAATCTTACATATATTGATGGTATAGTTGATTCTAAGTGTTTGGGAAAAGAACCAAGTTGATATAGGTGGTTTAGAGTTGCAAAACTAAGAAGAAAACTTGGAGGTCACCTGGGCAGGAGCCTGGGGCGCTGCCCCAGCCAGAACTCCCCAAAGGCTCTGAAGATTGGGCTCAAGGGCGTCGTGCCAGCCAGAGTGCCCCAACCCAGTCCCTGAAATTCAAGGGTTCGTGCTCCGCGCCTCTCAGAGCGCCAGGGACTCCAGTTCTTCCACCTTTTCCCCCTTCTTTCCGTACTAGTTCTATAGCAACGTACCTATCTTTTCTAGTCGATTTCTATACTCTAAGGTACGTATAAAAATCATGAAATCCTCCATAAATATGAGATCATGAACATTGAATCCATAATTCAATTCAAGGAAAGTTAAAACTAAAGTCAAGATGAGTTCAAAGAGTTTGCCAAAGTCTTTCACAAACATTTTAACTTTGTTTTAAGACTTAAGCTTTGAGATGAGTAAAGAGTAAGAGTAAAATTCATTTCTTCAAAGATTATACAGGAACTAGGTATTCCTAAAAGTTAAAAGGTTTTCACATTTGAGCAAGAAAGGAAACACCAATTTTCAAAAGAACTTTTAAGCTAAGTTTTGAGTAATTATTCCAAACCAAAGAAAGAATTTTTGTTTTAAAAACATATGAGCTGAGTATATTTTCGGAGTAGTATTGAGCACCGATATGGGGACGCGAGTTCATAATAAATCAAATCTCCATAAACTATGTAGCCATCATGGGTAGAAAAGGATCATACTTTTTAGATGATTCCTTAGTGCTTTTTAGCATAGACTAGTGTATCCACATAGTTAAGACATTCTATATGACGGCAAAGTATAGGAGAGTTCTGGCAGAATGGGCAAGACATTGTATCATCACTTAGGCTCATAGTGGTGGTTGTCGTTTAGAGAAACTCCCACATTATTATATTACTTTATAAGCAAACTGAGTTGTTAATGTATTTCTTTAATACATTGAGTTATCATCTACTGCTTAAAATGCTTTATATAAACTCCACCATTATTGTTGTTTTTACTTTGCATTTGAGTTGAGTTATTCATGAGTTGAGTAAAGCCAAGGTAAGTGTTCCTTTCAAATTCCTTTCAAGCTTATGCTATGTTTAGTTTTCCCCTCTCATACTCGTAGATTCAATGTATTGATGCCATTTGGCCTGCATAGTTTTATGATACGAACACAGGTAACCAAGATGAGCATCCAGTACCTTGTTGATCCAATTAAGCACTCAGAGTCAGTTGGTGAGCCTCATTTCTTTTTGGAGGACTCCTTTTACTTTGCTTTCTAGTATTTCAGTTGTTAGGATGATCGGGGGTCTTGTCCCGACATCCTTTTTTATTTTTAGAGGCTTCATAGACGAGTAGTCATAGTTCTTTAGTCTTATTCATTTCATATGTTGTTTAAAGACTTGAGTTTGCCTTATTGGCTAGTTGAATGTTTTCTTTTTAACATTCTTGAGTTATATGGTTTATCTCTGTTAAGTTAAGTCTTCCGCTAGAAGTTAAGCCAGGCCAAGGGTTCGTTTGGGGCCAGCAATGGTTCCCGAGTGCCAGTTCCCCCCAGGGTGTAGGCTCAGGGAGTGACAGTGACCACCACGGGAGATCCAAAGGCTCACTAAGGGTTGCTCGAACTAGGAGCTGCATCAGAAAAATATGCAGAAATGTAGTTTGAGTACCAAAACATGACGTACCCATTAGGCATCATAGGTCGACCGAGCTCAAAAAGATAAAATAAAGGAAGCACAACGATACTAGCAAGTCAAGGAAAATCTAAGGCTCAACAAGAATATCAAAGAGAACAGGCATATAAAACCAAGTAAGAAACACACAAAACAAACTATCAACACACTCAAAGCTAACTCATGCAATGATAAAATGTAAAACTCCAAACAAAAAGAGACTAAGCCCGAAAGAAACATCGAGCCATCTGGAATGGTACCTCAAGCTTAATTATAAGTCAATAAACCCGGATAGATCTATCTATGGGCTACTCGGGGATGGCACGTTGAGCTTACCAATAACCCGGATATATGTATCATCGGGCCGCGCGGGATGATGCTTCAAGCTTATCAACAATGTAAACCTAAAATGATAGTTTATAGTTCAAGCCTAAGCCAATGGGCCGCAACGGGTCTTTTTACAACTATTAAGCCAAAACGGGTCTCAAGGACTTCCAACTAATTAAGGACAATTTCCTTTTCAAAAACCTAGTCATTTGCACTCAGAAATTATTCCAGTAGAAATTCCTCAAAAGCATTATCACAACAAAGTCATGTCATGCACACAGAATCAAGAAGATGACATGTGGCTGTCACACCAGAAGAGTACTAACTTAGAACTCATGTCAATCCCAGATTATGGTTGTTTACATCCCTACTTTATTCAAATAAGGCAAAACGTCGTGGCAACTCAAAAAAATCAATCAAATTAAATTTAAAAGAATTTAAAAAAAAAAAATTAATGAGTCTCCACATAAATTTAGGAAAAACTTGGAAACCAATTAATTAATTAAATTAAAATAACTACAAAATCAATAGATTCTAGATAAGGGTTCAGGTGATTTCAAACGGAAGGTATTAGGCATCCTTAAAAATTCGCAATTGTGGGTCCCGACTGAAATCATTTTTACAATTTGAGGAGGAGACAAAATAATGTACAAGTATAATAAATATGCAATACACGCAAAGAATAAAATAAGGCAATAATATTAGAAAGAGCCTAATGTTTGCCTAACGTTAATAATATACACAAAAATGAAATTTGAGTAGCCTCCTCGGAAAGCAATACTAGGTACTTGTAAAGACACTTAGTACAAGTGTTAGTAATAAATAATTATGAATAAAAATAAATAAATCAAATAATAACTTAAAAAATAAAAATTTGTCTTCTGTACATGGGAGGCCTTGGAAATCAATGATAATTTCTTCATCCGTCAATTTTAATTCATTTCAACAAGTAAAATAACGATATATAAATAGATAGAACAACATTGGAATAGTCTAAGAATAAAATAAAAAATGTTTATCACCACACACAAAGTCCGAGAAAAATAATAACATAAAACAAACAGTCCCACAAAATAAGCTTAACAATGAAAAGGTGACAAATAAATCAATTAACAATTGATAGCAATAACAATGAGCAAGTAATTACGGCATAATAAAGGTGTATAATTAATAAAATCATTCATAATCAAAGTAACGTAAAACACAGCAAAGCAAATTTCCTAAACTAAATCAACACCAAATGAATCAGAAAAATAGCCTATTCTTATTTTTATTTTTTAAATAATTACAGAAACACAAGAAAACTTTTCATTAACACAATCAAACCCAACTTCACAAACATTAAACTCAAAAAAAAAAAAAAAGATACAAAGTAGTCAAAATCATGGAAGAAAATAATGAATGGGAAGATAGGAGCATGGTCACCTAGAGATAGCAAATTCGTTCATATATGATTGTTGAGCGCACCAATGGAGACGGCGGCATGGTGTCGCTAGAGCTTAGAGCTCACTTGTAGAGCTCTAGTTGGAGTTGAGTACCAAAACAGGTTGTTGTTCATAGTTGTTGTTGTTGTTTGTTGCTCCGGTGGAACTTGTGCTAGCGCTGGAGATGGAGAAGAGGGAGAGGGGTTTTGGGTTTGTGTTCTGGTGGTCTGGTGGTCAGGAGGTCTGGGCTTTGTGGCTCAGTTTAGTTTGTGGTGTTTTGGTGTTTTTCACTAAGAAAAGGGGATCATTTGGTTAGGTTGTGGTGGTCTAGATGTGGTCACTGGACGAGGAAGATGGTTGCGTGGAGGTTTGATGGTCGCTCCGTCTACTTTGGTGGTTGTTTCAATTCACCGTGAGTTCTAAATTAGAGCTTTCTGGTAAAGAAAGGAAATAGGATTTTATGTGTGGCGGTTCTCTAGCTGAAAATGACATTACAATGGTGGGTTTATGGTGTCTTCTGGTTTGGAATTTATGGAGGCATGATGAGTGGTAAATTTGCACTCATTTGAGGTCTATTTAGCTCAATAATTAGTGTCCTCAATCACTAATTTTGTCTTATTCTGATCATATCTTGATGATTTGCAGCTATGAAGGCCAATGGACAAGGTAGGGATGAATGTTTGAAAGAATGGCCAAAAATGCAAAAGGTAGTGCAAACTATACATTGATGATAACAAACAATAAAGGTGGATCACATATTAAGCATGACCTCACCTAAATGAACAATGCACAACACTTGAGTCTATCAAGACAGGTCGGCGAACTACAAATGAAAAGGCAACTTGTTGAATGAGAAAGACAACCTTGCTGAGCATCACCGAAAATGACAATGCAAGGAGAAAAGTTGAAGGCTCAAAAGGTAAACTGTCACGACCCAGGGGTACTCCCTAGATGTAACACGACGTACTTAACACCGAAGGGGTCGCATACAAGACCTTAGCATATCATAAACATAAAGTCATAGAAATGATGTGGAATTAAAAATTTTCTTCACAATCGAAGTGTTTAATAAAACCAAAATAGAAGTCTAGACATTGTCTCCAAAAGACATCTAATACAATCGAGAATCAATAGGGTCACAACCCTTACAACATAGTCTCAAAATAGAACATAAGGAACAAACTATAAATGAACAACTCTCGTCCTCGAACCATGAGGACTCACCAAAAGCAAGGAGAGAATCAATCCAAGCTTTGAACAACAAGAGAAGCACACCTCAATAACCGGGCCCTACACTTATAGAAAAATGTAGAAAATATGGGTTAGTACAAAAATACACTAAGTATGATAGCTATGCATAAAATCATTGGAAACGTGCTAAAAAGGGATATTTTAGTTGAAACCATGCACTTTATCAAGTTTAAGAGTCATCATGCACAATAGTGTAGATACATAAGTCAAACCAATTCATAAGCAACCCTAAGCTATACTTGTGCAATGCATAGACAAGATCCCATAATCCCATCTAATACTAAGTACCACCTTTAGGTCACCAACATCATACATATCATACTTTGGCCACATCATAGTAAATACTCATAGACAAGAAAACATTCATATTCATTAACTTGAAGCAAGGAAACCCACTCATACCAATAATCCATTTAACATTGCATAATTCATAAGTCTTCATAGCATAAGAGAAGCACACCATGACCACTATCAAAGCCTACTTGTGCAATGCATGAATGAAGTCTCATACCTCCACTCACACAAATTAGAACTCCTTGAGAAGTCATAAATATAGTTCATGTTCATGTTCATGTTCTTGTCACATTCATATTCTTTTCATGTAGGGAAGATAGACTTAACCGACATAGACCATGTGAGCTATATGGAATCTGGTGTCTTGTCCCCACACCGAAAGAGGTGTCCTACTTGCCTAAGGTAGAACTAAAATTTGTTAACTTAGGTGGATCCACTAACTAAAGACCTATGTGGGAACTTATTTACAGGATAGGGAGATTTCTTCTAGAAACTCGGACTAACTGAGGTATAAGGTTTCCATCTATGAGATACCTACTTTGGGAACCCGGACTAACTGACGTATAAGGAAACCATTTGGAAAGTCGGACTAACTGACGTAGAAGCTTTCATCTCATTTTCATATCCACTCGGTGCTAATCATAATTCCCTTTAAATTCATATTAAGTCTTTACTTAGGTTTATGTTTATGGAAGAATGCCCTAGCACTCAATCCAACATGGTATCATGATGTAGCTCATATATTCAAGAGGTGAGAATAGCCTTTCAACCTTTAGAATCATTAACATGTGAGTAAACCTTTCACATCATATCTTATAGTGTTCATGAGAATGTCCTTTCAATCAACACAACAAGAGAATCATAATCTTAGACATTTCATGCATAGTCATATATAAGGGTATATGTGATAACAACCTTTCAACAATACCACAATTACTTCATAAACATAGAAACCTTTCTTCTCAAGGTATTCATAAAGCACATGTATAATTCTCATAGTCATACATAAGTTCTCATTCATAGATCTTCAAGAACCCTAGATCACCATACATCAATCACACCTAGCATCACTACATTAGACATGGATGATCACATATTTCAATTAGATTAATTACTACATGCATAATTCGATCACAATCCACCAATATCAAGCATTCCCCACACTTTGAGATCCAATTTGACAAAATAGGGAAATTCATGGGTTCATGGGCAATTCATCATAAAAACAGTATTAATTCATCAATTTGATCATAATACAAGACAACTAAATTATTGATATCGTTTTGGAAAAGGGACCCATGACATTGGAGTAAAACCCTAGGTTTTTGGATTCCCTAGATTTGAAATTGAAGACTTTGAATGGACTCTATGGAGGAATTCTCTCCATAGATGAAAATCTACCATACCTTATAAAGATTCCTCACGAAATTGGGTGGAAAAGTGGACTCCTTGAACCCTAGCCTTCAACTTCGTCTTCTTCTTCAATGGAGGTTTTAGTGAGAGAAATATTTGAGAGGGAGTTGGTTTGATTTGGGAATTTGGTAGTTGTGATTTGATGACTTAGTTTAGGAACTTAAAATTCTTATATATCTAGTCTAAAATAACTTAAAACGACACACTTAAGAGTTTATTAAAATGGAAAACCCTAAAATACCCCTCAACTAATCCCCAAAAACTGACTTTCAGGTGTGACCCACGACCCCCTCACCTACGGACCATGGATGGAGTCACGGCCCGTGCTGGTGAAGCGTGGGTCGTGGACTGGAGCTTGAATTTGGGGGGACTTGACCTATGGATGTGAGCCATGTGGCATGGACCCATCCACGAGGTGTGGTTCCTGCCCGTGGCTACTGCCTTAGGCAGTTTTTAAAATTACTCACCCACGTTGCCCCCCCCCCACGGGGAGTGGGTTGACCCACGAGGCGTAAGTGTCCTTCGTGGGTCACTGCCTGGCTGCCCCTTCTGGGCCTTTTCCTCAAGGACCCATGGTTGGTACTTAGGGTTTAGGCCTTGACATTCTAGCATGAACACATGGTGGGTACTTAGGGTTTAGGCCTTGACATTCTAGCATGAACACATGAATTTTAAGGTACGGGAAGGTACTTTCGAGGCTCTAATCCTAACGTCAAGTTCTAGCTTAGCTTATTAGTTTCAGAGTGTTACATTATTTCCCCCTTGGGAACATTCGTCCTCGAATGACGATCTAGACACCCTACGGAATTACAAACTCAAGACTAGCAGTCCATCATGTATGAAATATCAAAATAATGCACAATTTAAAGGGGAAACCTTCAACTCCATAACAATTACAAGCAATGCAACATAAGGGAGTAGGAGCTACATCTACCAACCCAACATGCACAAATTCAACATTTCTCATATTTATAGGAGGAACTACCTTCTCCAATCATAAAAGCTTGCTCAACACAACATTACGGAGCCAATATGCCATTTCATCAAAAGTATAATAAAGCATGTTCATCATCTCATCTCATGAAGTCAAATATGCAACATCCTACTAAAATGCACAAAAACATGAGTGACATATAAATCATGGAAACTCATTTTATACTAAATATGAATTTTATCAAGAACATGCATAACATTAGGAAATCATGCAAAACACATATCACACATGTGACTCCTAAAACACCAAACTTTAGAGGAACTACTTACCTCAAGCTTGGATAGGAGTAGAAGGAAAAAGATGAGGATAGCGGGACTTCATATCGGCCTTGGCCTCCCATGTAGCACCCTCAACTAAATGATTCCTCCATAGAACCTTCATGGAAGCTATTTCCTTGTTTCTCAATCTCTTAACTTCCCGGTCTAAGATTTCCACCGAAACCTCTTCATAGGAAAGGCTATCATCAACCCCCAACCCTTCTAAGCGAATGATGGATACCGAGTCACCAATACACTTCTTGAGCATAGAAACATGAAATATCAGGTGAACCGGGGCCAACTCATTTGGCAAGTCTAACTCATAGGTAACTTTCCCAATACGCTTCAAAATTTGATATGGGCTCACATACCGAGGTCTAAGCTTCCCTTTCTTGCCAAACCTCATCAGACCTTTCATAGGCGATATTTTCAAGTAGACCCAATCATTAACTTCGAATTCTAGATCTCTTCTTCTAACATTGGCATAGGACTTTTGCCGACTTTGGGGACGTCCTAAACCTCTCTCTAATGAGTCGGACCTTCTCAATGGCCTCATAAACTAATTCGGGACCAATTAGAGAAATTTCACCTACTTCAAACCAACCAACCGGAGACTCACATCTCCTACTATACAAGGCTTCAAAAGGAGCCATTGCAATACTTGAGTGGTAACTATTGTTGTAGGCAAACTCTATCAATGGTAGATGGTCATCCCAATTACCCTTGAAGTCTATAACACATGCTCTTAACATATCTTCCAAGGTTTGTATGGTATGTTCCGCTTTCCCATCGGTTTGGGGATAAAAAGTCGTGATAGGCTTAACCTTAGTACCAAGCCATTTTTGGAATGACTTCCAAAAGTGTGAAGTAAATTGAGTACCCTGATCCGAAATAATAGATAGAGGAACCCCATGCAACTTCACTACTTCATTGATATACAACTTGTCCTAGTCTTCTATCATAAAAGAAACCTTGACGGGAATGAAGTGGGCTGATTTTGTCATCCGATCTATAATGACCCAAATAGAATCATGTTGCCTTCGGGTACGAGGCAAAACCACAATAAAGTCCATGTTCACATCCTTCTACTTCCAAGTGGGAATATCTATATCTTGGAATAAGCCTCCCGACCTTTGGTGTTCGGCCTTAACTTGTTGGCAATTCAGACACTTGGCAACAAAACATGTTATATCTTTCTTCATACCATTCCACCAATAGACTTCTCGTAGGTCACAATACATCTTGGTGGCTCTCGGATAAATAGAATACCGCAAACCATGAGCTTCTTCTAGAATTTTCTCTCTCAAGCCATCAACATCCGGAACACATAACCGACCTTGGTACCTAAGTACCCCATCTCCCCCTTGGGAGAAAGCCTCAATGGACTTCTTGAGTACCGACTATTTCAACTCAACTAATATAGGATCAAGTTCTTGCTTAGACTTCACGTCCATCACAAAGGATGATTCGGAACCATTATGGACCATGACACCACCCTTGGTGGAATCCACTAGATGAACACCTAGCCGGGCCAACCAATGCACATCACGAACCAATTCCTTCTTTTTATCCTCTATATGAGCCACACTACCCATGGACAATATACTAAGAGCATCCGTTACCACATTAGCTTTACCGGGGTGGTAGAGGACACTCATGTCATAGTCCTTCAATAACTCTAACCACCTTCTTTGTCGGAGGTTCAACTCTTTTTGGCTAAAAACATATTGAAGACTCTTGTGGTTGGTGAAAACATCTACATGTACCCCTATAGATAGTGCATTCATATTTTTCAAGGCAAATACTACCGTCGCTAATTCTAGATCATGGGTCGGGTAGTTCTTTTCATGCACTTTTAGTTGTCCTGAAGTGTAGGCTATCACCTTATCATTTTGTATAAGTACACATCCCAACCCCACTCTAGAGGCATCACAATATACAACAAAGCCATTCGTACCCTCCGGTAAAGTCAACACCGGAGCGGAGGTAAGCCTATCCTTCAATTCATGAAAAATTTTCTCACAATTTTCTAACCACATAAATTTAGCCTTCTTTTTGTGTCAAAGCCATTAAAGGAGAAGCGGTGGAGGAAAACCCCTCAACAAACCTTCTATAATAACCGGCCAAACCCAAAAAGCTTCTAATGTCGGAAGGAGTAAGAGGTCTAGGCCAACTCTTGACCGCATCCGTTTTCTTAGGATCTACCTCAATACCCTTGTTTGGCACAATGTGACCAAGGAATGCTACGAACCTTAACCAAATCACGCACTTGCTAAATTTTGTGAAAAGTTGATGGTCTTTTAGGACTTGCAATACTATCCTCAAATGGTCCATATGCTCATTTTCACTCCTTGAATAGATCAAAATGTCATCAATGAACACTATCACAAACATGTCAAGAGATTGCCGGAATACCCTATTCATTAGGTCCATGAAGGACATCGGTGCATTAGTCAACGCGAACGACATGACTAAGAACTCATAGTGACCATATCTTGTTCGAAAAGCTGTCTTGGGAATATCAACCCCTCTCACCCTTAATTGGTGATAACATAAACGAAGATCAATTTTGGAGAAATAACTATCCCCTTGAAGTTGGTCAAACAAGTCATCAATCCTTGGAAGGGGATACTTGTTCTTAATGGTCACTTTATTCAATTGACTATGTTCAATGCACATTCTAAGAGACCCATCCTTCTTTCTAACAAACAATACCGGAGCACCCCAAGGAGAAATGCTTGGTTGAATAAAACACTTGTCTAGCAAATCCTTTAGTTGCTCTTTCAACTCCTTCAACTCTGCCGGAGCCATTCTATAAGGAGGAATAGAGATAGGTTGTGTATCCGGGATAAGGTCAATACCAAAATCTATTTCCTGTTCGGGAGAAATACCGGGCCAATCATCGGAAAAAACTTTTGGAAACTCATTAACTATCGGAACCGACTCTAGAGGAAGGGTTTCGGATTCAAAATCCTTCACCCTAACAAGATGGTAAATGCACCCCTTAGAGATCATCTTTCTAGCTTTAAGACAAGAAACAAACTGACCTCTACGCATAGAATTCCCCCCTTCCTCTCTAAAATAGGTTCATTCAGAAATTGAAATTTAACCACCCGGGTTCTACAATCAATAGAGGCATAGCATCATGCAACCAATCCATACCAAGAATTACATCAAACTCTAACATGTCAAGTTCTACCAAGTCAACAAGAGTGAGTAACTCTATGGGACAAGGAAATAGGACATCTTCTATACACCTTCTTAGCCACCACGGAGTCACCAACCGGGGTAGAAACCAAAAAAGGTTCTAATAATTCTTTCGAGGAAACATCAAACCTCATCGCCACATAAGGCGTCACAAAAGATAAAGTCGCACCGGGATCCAACAATGCAAATACATCGATAAGAAAAACTTGCAACATACCGATAACCACATCCGGGGAGCTCTCTTGGTCACATCGGGCTTGAAGAGCATAAAAGTGGTTTTTCTTGGGAGCATCAGAATTTGAATCGCTAGGGGGAACTTGCTTGCCCTCTCTTCCTTGAACCTTAAGCATGGGACAATCCCTCATCAAATGACCACTCTTCCCACAACCGTAGCAACCATCTGTGCCAACTAGGCACTTGCCCTCATGTTTCTTACTGCACTTAGCACAAGTAGGTCTCACCATAGAAGATCCACCACTATTGCCTCCTTGAGGCTTAAGGTTAGACACCCTATCTTTGTTGGTCTCTGGAACACTAAAGGAGTCTCGATTGGAGAACCTTTACTTGAACCTTGGTCTCCCTTGACTCTCAGACTTACAATTGGAAAAATTTCCATCATTAGTTCTAGCCCTCTTTACTTCCTGATTCCCTTGCTTGAGCTTTTGTTCCTTAATTTGTTCGGCATGAACCATGAGACGTGAAATATTCATACTTGGGATGAGCATTGCCGAACTACATTCATTGACTACCAAGTCGGATATCCCTATAACAAATTTGTTCATCTTGGCCCTAGAATCCGCCACTAAGGTTGGAGCATACTTGGACAATTGAGGGAACTTAAGGGCGTACTCTTTCACACTCAAACCCCATTGTCGAAGATTTATGAACTCTTGCATTTTTCGCTCCCTCAACTCTAGGGGAAAGAATCTATCAAGAAAGATCGACTTAAACAATTCCCAATCTATCAGACCCACTCCTACAGGTGTCTCACCCTTCCATTGTTCATACCATACTTGAGCCACATCCTTAAATTGGTAGGTGGCTAATTCTGCCTTTTCTTGTGGAGACAGTCCCATAGTATCAAGCACTTTATAGACCTCATCAATAAACCCTTGTGGATCCTTTTCCACTTTAGAGCCATGGAACATGGGAGGATTCATCCTCGTAAAGTCCCTTATCCTTGAAGCGGTAATATTCACATTGGGGTTCACATGAGTCCTAGCATCCCTATTGACTTGGGCCGTCATGGCTTGGGTCAATATTTGGAGAGCCAACCTTATTTCCATACTTGTCATAGCCGCCGGATCAATAGGAGCTTGAGGAACTTGAGGATCTTGAGGGTCTTGAGGATCTTAAGGAGGAACTCTCTCATTCACATTCTCCTCTTCCATCCTTCTTGCGTTTGCCCTTCTTGTATTAATATCCTAAAGACACAATAGAAGGGTTAGGAAAAGAACTTTATAAAGTTAAAACTTTAAAGCACGACTAAAGAATAATGAAAGAAGTGAAATTTCCTAAACATCTTATAGCCTCTCATTCATAAAAGTGGCTCGCATCACAATCATAAACAAGACTCTAATAGATGTGGCTTATGAGACATCATCCTAGAATCATTCTAAACCTTGTGCTTTGATTACCAAGTTTGTCACAACCCAGGGGTACCCCCTAGATGGAACATGGAGTACTTAACCCCGAAGGGTCGCATACAAGCCCTTAGCATATCATAAACATAAAGTCATAGAAATGATGCGAAATTAAAAAATTTATTTACAATCGAAGTATTTCATAAAACCAAAATAGAAGTCTAGACATTGTCTCCAAAATCCATCTAATACAATCGAGAATCAATAGGGTCACAACCCTTACAACATAGTCTCAAAATAGAACATAAGGAACAAACTATAAATGAACAACTCTCGTCCCCGAACCAAGAGGACTCACCAAAAGCAAGGAGAGAATCAATCCAAACTTTGAACAACAGGAGAAGCACACCTCAACAACCGGGCCCTACACTTATAGAAAAATGTATAAAATATGGGTTAGTACAAAAATGCACCAACTATGATAGCCATGCATAAAATCATTGGAAACATGCTAAAAAGGGACATTTTAGTTAAAACCATACATTTTATCAAGTTTAAGAGTCATCATGCACAATAGTGTAGATACATAAGTCAAACCAATTCATAAGCAATCCTAAGCTATACTTGTGCAATGCATAGACAAGATCCCATAATTCCATCAAATAATAAGTACCACCTTTAGGTCACCAACATCATACATATCATACTTTGGCCTCATCATAGTCAATACTCATAGACAAGGAAACATTCATATTCATTAACTTGTAGCAAGGAAAGCCACTCATAATAACAATCCATTTAACATGCATAATTCATAAGTCTTCACAGCATAAGAGAACCACATCATGACCCCTTTCAAAGCCTACTTGAGCAATGCATGAATGAAGTCTCATACCCCTCCCCCCCACTCACACTAAGTAGAACTCCTTGAGAATTCATAAATATAGTTCATGTTCATATGCTTGTCACATTCATATTCTTGTCATGTAGGGAAGATAGCCTTAACCGACATAGACCATGTGAGTTACATGGAATCCGGTGTCTTGCCCCCACACCGAAAGAGGTGTCCTACATTCCTAAGGTAGAACTATAGTTTGTTAGCTTAGGTGGATCCACTATCTAAAGACCTTTCTGGGCACTTAGTTACGGGATAGAGAGATTGCTTCTAGAAACCTAGACTAACTAAGGTAAAAGGTTTACATCTCATGAGATACCTACTTTAGGAACCCAGACTAACTTACGTATAAGGAACCCATTTGGAAAGCCAGACTAACTGACGTAGAAGCTTTCATCTCATTTTCATATCCACTCGGTGCTAAGCATAATTCTCTTTAAGTTCATGCTAAGTCTTTACTTAGGTTCATGTTTATGGAAGAATCCCCTAGCACTAAATCCACCATGGTATCATGATGTAGGTCATAGATTCAAGAAGTGAGAATAGCCTTTCAACTTTTAGAATCATTAACATGTGAGTAAACTTTTCACATCATATCTTAGTGTGTTCATGAGAATGTCATTTCAATCAACACAACAACAGAATGATAATCTTAGACATTTCATGCATAGTCATATATAAGGGTATATATGAGAACAACCTTTCAACAATACCACAATTGCTTCATAAATATAAAAACCTTACTTCTCAAGGTATTCATAAAGCACATGTATAATTCTCATAGTCATGCATTGATTCTCATTCATAGCTCTTCAAAAACCCTGGATCACCATACATCAATCACACATAGCATCACTACATTACACATGGATGATCACATATTTCAATTAGATTAACTACTACATGCATAATTCGATCACAATCCACTAATATCAAGCATCACCCACACTTTGAAATCCAATTTGACAAAATAGGGATATTCATCATAAAAATAGTAGTAATTCATCAATTTGATCATAATACAAGACAACTAAATTATTGAAATCGTTTTGGAAAAGGAACCGATGACATTGGAGTAAAACCCTAGGTTTTGGGATTTCCTAGATTTGAAATTGAAGACTTTGAAGGGACTCTATGGAGGAATTCTCTCCATAGATGAAAATCTACCATACCTTATAAAGATTCCTCATGAAATTGGGTGGAAAAGATGACTCTTTGAACTCTTGCCTTCAACTTCTTCTTCTTCAATGGAGGTTTTAGTGAGAGAAATATTTGAGAGGGAGTTGGTTTGATTTGGGAATTTGGTAGTTCCGATTTGATTACTTAAGTTAGGGACTTAAAACTCTTATATAGCTAGTCTAAAATAACTTAAAACGACGTCACTTAAGAGTTTATTCAAATGGAAAACCCTAAACTACCCATCAACTAATCCCCAAAAACCAACTTACAGGTGTGACCCACGACCCCCTCACTTGCAGACCGTGGATGGACTCACGGCCCATGTTGGTGAAGCATGGGTCGTGGACTGGAGCTTGAATTTAGGGGTCTTGACCTACGGATGTGAGCCACGTAGCGTGGACCCATCGACGAGGCGTGGGTCCTGCCCATGGCTACTGCCTTAGGCAGTTTTCAAAATGGCTCACCCATGCTGCCCCCCTACGTGTCGTGGGTTGACCAATGAGGAGTAGGTGCCCTTCGTGGGTCACTATCTGGCAGCCCTTTCTATCCCTTTTCCTCAAGGACCCATGGTTGGTCCTTGGGGTTAAGGCCTTGACGTTCTAACACGAAAACATGAATTTTAAGTTATGGGAAGGTACGTTCAAGGCTCTAATCCTAACGTCAAGTTCTAGCTTAGCTTATTAGTTTTGAAGTGTTACACGAACCAAGGTGGTACATGGTGATGTGCCAAACGTTAAAGGCTGACTCAAACAAGCTCGCTAACTGAGCTTCAAACAACTGAAGCCTAGAGAAAAAAAAGTCAAGCTGAAACTTGATTTGTAATTCACCGAAGGAACTCGGCGAGCTCGACTAAAGTCGTCGAGTGAGACGTGCATTGAGTTTTTGGGCCAAATTTTGGGACGCTATAAGTAGCCCAATGAAAAGAGAAAATAGGGTTTTCAGAGTGAAATAGAGATATTGATAGTTATGAATATTTTGAGAAAGAAACATTTTACCGTTGTTAGAGCTGCGAGGGTTGAGACGAACTTACCCGGGATTATTGAGAGGGATATAGAGCAGGCCTTAGCTTCGTTGAGGGATAGGGTATCTAAATGTGAGGGGCTGGTTGAGATCCATGGTGTGAGGTTGGACAACCTCACCGCGAGACTAGAGGCCTAAGAGAAAGGCGAGGGTAGTTCTGGTGCACTAGACACCGTGAGGGCTGAGCTTGCTTCTTTGCAAGCAGATGTGACTTAGTTGTATTCTGAGGACCTCTCGATTCTATGAGCGAGTTTCCCCTATCAGATACACCTGCCTCTGTGCAACCACTGATACCTAGCAGTGAGCCTACTTCCACTGTGTAACCTAAATTGGTTGCGAGAGTTGGTAATGTTGATGATATGAATGTTGAGAGGGCTGATGATGATTTGGCCAAGGAGACTGTTGAGGAGAAGTTGAGGAGTGAGAAGCATGAGCATGGTATTGGTAAGACTCTCACAGAGCTGCATGAGATTGAGGAGGCGATTGTACAGATAACCCTGGAAAGATCCCTTAGGGAGACTTCAGCGATTGGTACCAATGGAGTCTTTTCAAACTCCACCATTCATCCGAGTAGGGTGATGGGCACTGATGCCTCAATTGATACTGCCTTGCGACTCCAGTGATTCTATTGCCAGACATTGATGCCCCAGATGATGCTTTCCTTATGGAGACTCCAGTGACAGTGCTCCACGAGCATAGCCAGTGAGGGGGGCCTTCTTACTTAGCCTCTCGTACTTTTTTATTTGTGCATTGAGGACACTGTTTTACTCTTTTTTGGTGGGGTGAGGGTATTTTGAGCCAATAGTCCACTATTTTCTTTGTATTTTGTTACTTTTCAGTTTTGGATGGTTGTATAAGTTTTTTTTGTTTATATTATAGTGCTTTATTTGGTTTAACGTATTTCTTTTCCCTTTTTTTCATTTTCTCTCAATTTTGCAATCCCCTGTGAATTTGAAAAATCATAAAATGCTTAACTTTTCATTGATAATGATTCGAGGATCGATTGTGTTCAATATCGATGTCTTGAATAGTACTCATGATGAGCATCATGTATAATATTTTTGTTGTGAGAATGAAATCGATGTGGTTGCGCTTTTGAGTGATCTCGTTGAATATTTTGTAAACTAGTTGCATTTTGATGTGAGCCTTGCAATGAAAATTACACGTATGCTTTTGATCTTTTTGGGATGTACTAAATGAGTGTATTTCGAAGTGCAATGTGTGGTGAGGTCTTACTTGAAAGCATGTGTGTCGAGTCCTAGAATTTTCCTTGTTAGTCTAATTCTTTAAATCTTGGTAATTGTGAGGCGTGATATTGGGCAATAATTCAAAGAGGGAACCCAAATGTCCATAATGTTTTGTGACTACCTTGTGAGGGTGTGCATCCATTTTGGCAGTATTTAAGCCTAACCCATTTGTTGGCAAAATCAAAAGTAAACCTCATAAGAAAAATTGTCCCTACCTTCTCACCTAAAATCCTTTGTGGAGCATTATTATGCTTGAATATCCAAGTTAGGCCAAAAATCCTATGTTGGGGGTGTGGAAAGAAGGATTAATGATAGCCAAGTGAAGGGTAAATAAAGATGAAATTAGGCTCAACTTTGAAGTTTGTTAAAAAAAAAACGAACCCCTCATTATAAAAACAAAAGAGTCACTGTGATGAAAATGCTTTGAAAAAATGAAAATGAAAAAAAAAAAGTGATGCAATAAGGGGATTCCAAATAAATTGAGTGAAAAGTCAAAGTTTGAGTTCTCAAATGAAAAAGAATGAAAAGAACTCGAGAAGAAGTGAAGTGACCGAGCCAAATTGAACATGCATTAACCCTCAGCCCCATTACAAGCCTAAAAGACCCTTGAGATCTTGCATGAACTAGGCTGTGTGATGATTGGAAATTATGGACAAACCTATGAGACAAAGCTTGCATGTATTTCTCTTTTGAGAGAGTGAGTGTTGCATTGATTCCTTATTTCTTTGTTGATTTACTTTGTGAGAGCATGGAATCATTCTTGATGTGAGGACATATGAACATTGAAACATCATCTTGCATTAGAGAAGAAGCTAACGTGAGCTAGAGCTTGAGTGAAAACTGGCTAGTCATCATTTGAAATTTTTTTATCATGATTGACCGTAGCATGTGTTGAAATAGTCTTGTAATGGCACTTTCATGTTAGCTCTCATTGAATAATGTTGTAGACACCCTAATTGAGCTGATTGTGTTCTTGATTTACTTGAGGACAAGAAAATGTTTAAGTTGATGGTGTTGATGAGAGGTAGATTTACATTGATTTGAGGTCTATGTAGCTCAATAATTAGTGTCCTCAATGCCTAATTTTGTCCTATTTTGATGATATCTTGATAATTTGCAGCTATGAAGGCTAATGGACAAGGCAAGGATGAATGTTTAAAAAAATGGCCAAAAATGCAAAAAGAAGTGAAAACTATACATTGATGATCGCCAAAACAAGAAAGGCGGATCGCCTAGTTAGCATAACCTCGCCTAAATTGACAATGCACAAAACTTGACTCTATTGAGATAGGTTGGTGAACTCCAAATGAAAAGGCGACTCGCCGAATAAGAAAGGTGACCTTCCTGATCATCGCCAAAAATGACAGTGCAAGGAGAAAAATTGAAGGCTCGAAAGGCAAATCAAGGTGGTACTCGCGATACACCGAAGGTGAAAGGCAAACTCAAACGAGCTCAGTGACTGAGGTTCAACCACCTGAAGCCTAGAGAATGAAAAGGCGAGCTAAAGCTTGATTGACAATTCGCCAAAGGAACTCGTCGAGCCTGACTAATGTCGCTGAGTGAGACGCACATTGAGTTTTTGGACCAAATTTTGGGAAACTATAAATAGCTCAATGAAGAGAAAAAAAAATGGGAGTTTTCATAGTAGAATAGAGATATTGAGAACTCTGAACATTTTGAGAGAGAAAAAACATTTTACCTTTGTAAAGAACACTGTCTAGCTTTTGGAGTTTTTCAACTTTGTTCTTGAATTGGACAAACTGAAGTTGATTCAAAGTGAGTTTCCTTTTAATATATTAATTTCAAGCTACCCATGGTTGTTTTCATGGAAGGTATATTTTCTTTGCTTTTTGTGATGGGTTGCTAAAACCCCAAGATCTATGGGTGCAATTATGGGATTGGGTGTTGATTTAATGTAGTGGGTATTGTGTTATGCTCTGTTTTGTTGTTGTTCATGCATGAATTTGGGATAATTAGCATGGGATTAATTTATGGGTTAAGGTTGCAAACTTAATTTCTACTTCCGATCTCCGGTCGATGCTCAAAAGAGATTGATTGGAGTGGGTAATTAGTTCAATACTAGCAATATAGGTTTGATATTTGTAACTTGTTTGAAATAGAGGTTATGGGTCAGATCTAGTAGCCATATTTCTGTATCGAATGAGAAAATAAAGTAAGGTATTGGGTTGTTTAGATTGACATTTGGATGAGACCGAAAGGAGATTCTATGCATAGATACTTTGAGATTGAAAGATGATTAGTGTCATTGAAGATGACCTAGCCTATTCATGAATGTCCATCACTATATAGCAGCACAATTAGCCTCATGTGACATTAATTTTCAATCTTTGCACCCTAGATTGCTTGTTAACTCTTGAATTCCCCAAAATCTTAGTTTAATTGTGACAATTGATAACCAAATCTTTTATTAAATTGATGGAATCATCCACACATTTGCTTTTACTATTACAAATAAATGAGTTTACAATCCAAATTCTTGATAGGAATTCTCTATGATATACCATTTTTTGTGGGATTCGACCCTGACTCTTAGTTGGTTATATTTATTGACTACGACCGTTATCCCTTTTAATTGATTTTAAGGAGGACATTTGAGCATTATCACGGCAGCCATGGGGTCTGTTTGGATGTTCTTTGGGTCGTGGTGATGGTTGTCACCGAAAAACACAAGGGGTTTCTGGTGGCAGCTGTTGAGGGCCAAAAATTGGAGAAGAAAAATATTAGGGTTTTATCCTTCTAGAAATTATTTTCTCTCCAAAACCTAAAAATTATCCACCACCCCTTTTTGTGATTAAAATAAGACTTATATAGAAAATAAATTACATTTATATAATACAATGGGCTCAAACCGTGGACTAAAGATCGTGGCCCAAAGTAATTGGTTAATAAAATATTTGTGTATTAATATATACTTAGATTGTGTCAAAAATACTAAAATGAATATTAACAAAATATAATCAATGCCATGTAAAAAAAAATGCAATCTAAGAAAGAATTATGATTTAATCAAATAGAGATAATATTATCAACATATTCAACTGACTGTGACAAATAATAATGTAATCAAAATTAACTAAAATTCAAAATAAACTAATAAAAATCTTAATATTTTGAAAAATAAGAATAACTATTGATAAATCTATTTAAAATTACAAAAAAACATATTTTGAACTATTTAATGAATAAAACTTAAAAATATAAATTTTGAAAATGTTAGGCCAAAATTGGGTGTCAACAATGACTTCGGGTCCAACAGTTTAATAAACAACCAAAACATCACAACTCAAGGATCCCTATCATCAATCAAACCAACCAAATCAATCAAACACAGCACAATCCTAAGTTTCACGCCACCTAGAAGCAATATCTAAGGATACTACTCACGCAAGGATCACCTAAACTAAGGCTGCTCCGACTAAAACATAAGCTAAACAACCCAACCTATGGCCATAACTATCCAAAGATAAACAGAGCTCAACTCAACCTAGAGATTCCACCTAAATCATGCAATACTACCCAAAATATAATTAATCTAACTAAGCCAAGTCTGAGAAAAAGAAGTTAACATACCTCAAGACCGAAAACTGCATGTCACCGGATGAATTGTAGAGTAAATAGATCAGATCTGGATGCGGCTGTTGCTCCGCGCCTTTTTCAATTTCCTATTCAGCGCTTTGAATTCTTCTGTTGTTCCTGCCTAGCGTTGAGGCCATAGGGCTCTGGCTGCTTTGTTTCCTGGGAAAGACCAGATCTACGGTCACACTTCAATGAGTGAGCCTCATCTTGGTTGGCTCCACCACTGAGGAATGAAGTGCAATATTGATGGAGCATCAGACCAAGGGAAGAAGGTATCAGATCGCTTTTGAGAGCCCTTTTGTGAAACCAGTTCCTTTACTCTAGACAAACTCCTTAACTTAATGCTTGAAGAAGAGAATCTTTCCTCTATTATTATATTAATGAATCCCCTTACTCAAACATAAGAAAGGAGGCTTATCACTTTCTTGAAGACAAGCTTCAGCCTGTTAGCGATCCATGCCATGCCTACTGGAGATAGGCTCATATCTATGCTAACTATCGTTGTTTGGTTTTATTTATTATGTTTGCATGTATGGCAAAAACCCTAGTTGAATCGTTTGTGTTGCGCATTCCCGCTGGACTGGACACATGTTAGCTGTAGGAAGTATGGTTTCAAAAGTGACTTCGGTTCGCTAGTTCAGGCTCAACTCCTCGTTTTACGTTAGCGGACTATAGGTCGGGCCAGGGCAAAGGAAATCCTACGGGTTGGATTGCTCGTGTGTCCAGGGGACAAATCCTATTTGAAATGGATGGTGTGAGTTTGTCAAATGCTCGACAAGCCGCTACATAAGTGGCGCATAAACTATGTTCGTCAAGGGCTTGCTTCTCATGAGATTGCACACGAACTATAACTCGGGCACTTTTCCCTTCTTGAGAGCCTCGGATCTTTGCCAAGCTATCAAGAACACAAAGAGCAAGTTCATACGGACCCAACGATACCCATTCACTAACCCATATTTCGAACCAGAATTAGGTGCAAAATTGACCCACAAATCAAAGCAACAGAATTATGAAAATGAAACCGCCATAATGTCCTTCCTAGGATGAGAAGTCATGCCCGAAAGATGGGCGAAACAGTACTCAATACGGACCTTAAATGGCCAAATTATCAAACTTTAAAGCTTAGAAACTAAGGAACTTGTTGTCGGAAATAAATTCAATTGTGAAATTAAGGACGTAAAAGCATAGAGGAGAGGGAAAGGAAGAGAATCACCTTGAAATGGTTGAAAATGGTCAAGAAATGCTCCAAAACTCCCAAGGTCGAGCTCCAACTCAAATGGGTTTCTTTTTCGAAATAAAGGAAGAGAATGGGATTTTAATCCCAGCGATATTCGCAAAAGCGCCATATGTTCACAAAAGTGGACATCGCTTAAGCAGGCATCCCTTGAGCCAGAGGCTTCACAAAAGTGAACCACGCCTAAGAGGCGCCCTTTACATAAGCAGCCACTTGGTTGCTTAAGCGGCCACTTGGTCACTTAAGCAACCTTCGTAAAAGCCAAGGATTGGTCGCTTAAGTGACCACCACCCCACAGACTCCCTTCGCTTAAGTGGCTCCTTGGTCGCTTAAGTCAACATCGCTTATGTGATAAAGGGTTCGCAAAAGCCGACGCACTAGACACCATATTTTCAGAAAAAGGCCAAGTGTCCAAAAATATTAAATAAGCAGTCTGAATTCAATCGGAGTCCAAACGACTCAAACAAAAAGTGTAAACCACTTGGAAAAGACATTCCACACTCAATAGTATCGACAAAACAGCCATCCGAGGTTGTTTTTTCAAAATGTTGACCAAAGTCAACACTTTAACAAAGAAACAACAAAATGTCAAAAGCTAAAAACTCACCCAAAAACCCTTGGGACCCAAACCAAAGGTCGGTCTAGATCGACCTCGGCATTTCGGAGCTAACCGCGCTGAAAGAATTTGATTATGAGTGCGTTTACCAAGAAAGTTGTCCAAGTCAAACTTTTGGCTAAACTCCAAAACTAAAACACATAACCGCACCAACTCCAAACGGAAGCCTCAAAACCCAAACCGATCATCACACTAGACCAAAATGACCCTTCTGGAGCTGATGGAACTGATAGAATTCTGATCCGATGTCAGAATCTCTAGATGTTGACTAAAGTCAACTCTTTCAAGCATTTAAGCTTTCAAAACTCAAACTCGCACCAAACTCAACCGAACACCTCAGGGAGCGTGCCACCCAACCCAGCATCACACAAGCTATAAGGAAGCTACGGGAAGATTCAAAACAGAAAAAGCACGTATAAAATTAAGAAATAACCCTGAGGGTCATTACAACTAAGATTTTTAATTTCCCAAAGTAAATCTCTAATTATGATTTAGTTAATAAATACATTATACATTTGCTTTAAAAAATTATTATAGTCCCATAGTTTTAGCAATATATTATGTTGTCCATAAGTATAGAAAAAATAGTTCTCTTTCTAAAAAAAAAATTGGAGGAGAGTATTTTTCTTATTTTATTTCATCGCTTTTCTTCCTATTTTCTCTAAAAAAGCAGTAAAAATATTAATTTCAAAGAAAATAAAAGAAACATCATGCGTAACTAAGGGTGGCAACGGAACCGGTAACGGAACTACCGGACCGGGACGTTCCGGAACCGGAACGGAACCGGGCACCACGGGCCGGAACCGAACCGGAACCGGGACGGACCGGAACCGGTAATTCCGGAAAAAAATACCTGTACCCGTCCCGGACCGGAAACCGGGTCCAACCGTTATAAATTATATTTTTTTATTAAAATTAAAAAATTAGGAATATTACACTTAAAAATTTATACTTTTAAAGTTTTAAATACAAACTTTCAAACTTTTAAAAGTATAAAAGTTTAAATTTCACA